>CM040243.1:266452311-266669811 GCA_022545495.1 Chrysanthemum lavandulifolium | reverse complement strand
GAATAAATATAGTGATAATTTGATTCTTCGTCGCCGTAGTAAATAGGTCTTATACATACGCGAGGAAGGTAATCAAAAAAGAAAGAAGAAGAGTTCTTCTTTCTTTTATCACTTAGGAGTCGTGTGAGATGAAAGTCTCATGCACGGTTTTGAATGAGAGAAAGAAGTGAGGAATCCTCTTTTCGACTCTAACTCTCCCACTCCAAATCGTTGCTTTTCTTTCTCATTACTTGAAAGTAGTCGCTTGACTTGAGCACTCGAATTTTCGATATTCCTTTTATTTCTCATCAAATAAATGGCATCTTCTTCTAGAAATCCTAGCTATTATTAGCATGATATTGGGGAATCTCGTTGCTATTACTCAAACAAGCATGAAACGATGCTTGCATATTCATCCATAGGTCAAATCGGATATGTAATTATTGGAATAATTGTTGGAGACTCAAATGATGGATATGCAAGCATGATAACTTATATGTCGTTTCTATATCTCCATGAATCTAGGAACTTTTGCTTGCATTGTCTTATTTGGTCTACGTCTGAACCGAGAACATTCGGGATTATGCAGGATTATACGAAAGATCCTTTTTGGCTCTCTTTAGCTCTATGTCTCTTATCCCTAGGAGGTCTTCCTCCACTAGCGTGTTTTTTCGGAAAAACTCTATTTATTCGGTGTGGATGGCGGGCGGGCCTATATTATCGCTCCGCTTAGTGTTTCATCGAATTCAATCGAAGACGAATCACGCTCTGTAGGATTTGAACCTACGACATCGGGTTTTGAGACCCACGTTCTACCGAATCGAACTAAGAGCGCTTTCTTCTCATAAAAGTAAAAGAGAAGATCGTAAAGAAAAGATTGGCCCCAATACATCTTGTATGCATACAATAGTATCAAAAGAATGAAAGATTCTCCACGATATGTCCAATGTGAATTGATCTAAAAATCTCGTTCGCTCAAAGGAGCGAATAGGTAGGATGATGATTTGAACCCGTGACATTTTGTACCCAAAACAAATGCGCTACCAAGCTGCGCTACATCCCTTCCATTGGTCTATAGTGTCATTGTAGAGAATTCCTGTCTTGTTTTCCACATCATTATTGCCTCTATTCAAATCTAGAATTTTTATGTCCATTTCGTCTTTTTGGTCTCATTTAACATATAATAATAGTAAAATACTTCTATCTATATAGAAATATGGAACGGAACCCCTAGAGTCTTTTGGGGGAATATTGGGGAAAAAAGGGACGTTAGAGAGAGAGAGAGAGAGAGAGAGAGTTATGAGACCTCCTCTTGTCTTCTTTATTTATATAGCCCTTCTCCACCGACTTTAAGATAGATCCACTTTAAGCCTTACATCTTTCACAACTTTATCAAAAACAATAAGAACTCCAAAGTAATAAAACTAAAAACAGAAAACTGGCAATATCAGTCCCTAGAGTTTATTGTTCCAGATTGAGTTATATTTGAACATCCCCCCTCAACTCAATTTTGGAATACATCAAAAAGACCAAGTTTGAAAACCAATTTTTCATGTTGCAGTTTATCTAATCTTTTTGTGAAAACGTTTGCTGTTTGTTCAACAGATTGAACCTTTTCAGTTTTTATAACACCTGATAAAATTATGTCCCTTACAAAATGTAAATCTGGTCTAAATGTTTGGTTCTTTCATGAAAAGCAGGATTAGCAACAACTTAATTGCTGCTTGACTACCACAAAAAAGCTTTACAAGCAAAAACTATTTACAGGCAAAAACTTTTCCTACTTAAGGTCCTTCAAAAATTTTAGAACCCAAACAATTTTTAAAGTGGCAGAAGCCATGGCTCTGTATTCAGCTTCTGGACTAGACTTAGAAAGGGTATTTTGTTTTTTGCTTTTCCATGAGACTAATGAACCATTTAAAAACAAGCAGTATCCTGTAATAGATTTTCTAGTTACTAAACACTTAGCCCAATCTGTATCTACATAAGTTTCTAAAGATTGAGGAGAATTTTTAACAATATGTATACCTCTACCAGGAGAACCTTTAAGGTATCTCAAAACTTTAAGTGCAATCTTAAGATGTGATTTAAGAGGCTTTTGCATAAACTGACTTAAGCAATGTACATAAGATATATCATGCCTATTGTGAGTTAAGTAATTAAGTTTTCCAATAAGTTTAAAACAGGATCTGCTAAAGCTGGTTCATTAGAAATACTTAAGCTTTGTTCTAATGGAAAAGCAAAAGGTTTACAAGTAAGCAGACCAAAATCAGATAACAAATCTAGGCAGTATTTTCTTTGAGTCAAACAAAGACCTTTATCAGTATCAATAACTTCAATTCCAAAAAAATATTTAAGTTTGCCAACATCTTTAATCTGAAATTTGATCTTAAGAAAAACTTTAAAATTCTCAATTTTTTCCAAGTTGTTACCAATAACAATAATATCATCAACATACACAAGTAAAGCAACAACACTACCTGATTCATTTTGGTAAACAAGGAGTAGTCACTCTTATGCTGTTTAAAACCATTCAAAAAAAAATCATCAGGTAAAGACATATTAACAGTCTCTTCCAGATCTCCATATATAAAGGCATTGTTTATATCAAGTTGAAAAATAGGCCAAGATTTTTGAACAACCAAGTTAATAATAAATCTAATAGTAACAATATTAACAACAGGTGAAAAGGTTTCATCAAAGTCAACACATTCTTTTTTGTTAAAACCTTTAGCTACAAGCCTAGCCTTGTACCTATCAACCTCACCACTAGACTTATATTTAATTTTAAACACCCACTTAGAACCAATATACTTTCTACCTATAGGTAAAGCAACAATTTCAAAAGTATCATTACTGTATAAAGCTTCCATTTCTTTGTTCATTACCTCCACCCAGTACTGATATTTGCAGGCTTCCTAATAAGTTTTGGGTTCAAAAGCCTTATTTAACTGTTATAAAACAAAAGTTTTCAGAACTTAATTTTGAATACCTAACAAACTTTTCAAGACCATATTTAACTTTTAAATCAACAACAAACTCATTGTATTTATTTGAAAAAACAGATGTTCTCTCAGACCTCCTCAAAGGTTGATTTTGATTTGTTTCTGTGTTTTGAAAACTTGTATTGATACCCTCAGAATAAGCAGTTTCATTTTCATTTACAGAGTCCAATTCAGTTTCACTCTCACGAGTTGCAGCTATCTCATTCTCTAAGGTAGAACCATTGGAACCATGAAAGTGCCCCAAATCATTTTCATTTTGGTCAATTGTTGAACTGCCATTGAGAGAAGAGTTACTGCCCTCTGCATGATGCTGAATTTTTATTTAAATCATTATTGGGTATGTCATGACCCTCATACATAATTTCATTGAAGAAATTTGTATGATCCTGATCATGACCATCACTTTTGTCCACATAAACTGTTTTAATCTGGAAAGGAAAAACTTTTTCAAAAAAGTTAACATCTCTGGAATACAAAAAATGTTTCCTTTCAAAACTGTATAGTTTATACCATTTTTAAAGGAAGTATATCCTACTAAAACACACTTCTCTGATCTGCTACTAAACTTATCAGAGTTATTTAGAACAATAGCAAAATAGAGACATCCAAAAGTTCTTAAATGATTTAAAGAACATATTCTATTAGAAACCAAATTATAAGGTGATTTTCCATTCAACATTGAGAAAGGAAACCTGTTAATCAAGTAACAAGCATTAAGGATACATTCAGACCACAAACTTAGAGGAATTCATCCTGAAACAGAAGGGATCTGGCAACATTAAGCAGATGCCTATGTTTCCTTTCTACAATCCTATTCTGCTATGGGGTGTAAACACAAGATGTTTGACATATAATACCCTTTTTAGCACATAAATCAAGAAATTTATGATTAACAAACTCAATACCATTATCACTTCTAAAATTCTTAACAGTCTTGTTAAATTGGTTTTTTATTATATTGCAAAAGGTAGTAATACAATCAAACACCGCATCTTTGTATTTTATCAAATAAACCCACATATATCTTGTAAATTTATCTACAATGGTCAAAAAATATCTATAACCCTCCTTGCTAAAAACCCTATAAGGACCCCAAAGGTCAAGATGGACAAGTTCAGCAAGCACATTAGATTTGTGCTCACTTGAAGGGAATGGTTCCCTAGTTTGTTTGTTCGTTTGACAAATTTCATTATCATTTTTATTTTCAAAACTGATTTCATTTTTATGCACAACTAAGACTTGATCAGAAGGATGACTAAGCATGTAGTGCCATAAACTTTTAGACAAATTGCAATCAGACTTAAAAATCTTAAATCGTAAGTCAATACTTTGATTTTCATTAAAGTAATACAAACCATCATTTTGATTACCAATCCCCAGAACATTCATTCCCTTCAAATCCTAAGGTAAAACATAACACTTTGACTCATCAAAAACAATAACAAATTTGTTGTCTCTTGCCACTTTATGAACAATTAAACATTAAGCTTACACAGTATTCTGATACAGCCAGAACATCATATAGAGTTAAGTGTTTGGTTAGAACCATATTTCCTACTTTAGTAATTAAAGCTTCAGTTCCATTAGGATGTGAGATTTTAATTCCTAATTTGGAAATATCAAATACTTATCAGTATATATTAAATGTTGGTTGGCACCAGAATCAACTATAATACCAGCTGCAACAAGTGCAGACCTGATTTTACTATTATTACAAAAAAATCTATTAAAGTTTTGATTAAAAAATTTGCTGTTATTGAAAACTATGCCTGCTATATTGACATGTACACCTTTTCCTTTTCCATTATCATTACTAAAAGTATCTTTAATCAAGGTGTTGGAATCACTCCTAAACTAAATTACAAGTGCTAGTAATTAATATGTACTAGTTAGCTTAATTAGGCCTTTATATTTGTTATTAAGCTAAAGCTTATGTAGAAGGCCCATAAGCCTTGGCCCAAGCCTAATAAGGAAAGGATGGGAACTTGGTGTGTTGCCCTAGTTCCCTCCTATAAATACCTCATGTAAACCATCCTTAGATGGTTGGTTGTTCATTTACTCTCGTTTCCTACGCATAACTCTTCTTAATATTCATACGTGTGTGTTAGTATTTGTTCAACCGATCACTTTCTTCTCTACTTCTTATATTGATGCTTGTGTTACATAAATGGTGACCTAAATGTGGAATCATTCGCCATCTAGTTGGGTGAAACGGTTTGTTCTTTGAAGTTGTCTTATCTACACGTAAGGTTTCACGTTTTTCAACTTTTATACGAAAAAAGCTTTCATTTTTTCACTTAAAAACTCAAGATTCTTGTACTTTAAGGTTCATTTTGTGTTAAAGTTTAACTTTTTTGCATCAAGTTTGAAACTTTACGCGTGTAGATTCGTTTTTAAGCTTGATTTGGTTCGTGCATCCTTTCTTACGCATAAGCTAAAATTTCATTTTGGATCATCAAGTTTACAACTTTCTTGTTATTTTGGTGATTTTGAAGGTATTTCATCATAAAAATCTGGTTTCAAAACAATTTTGAGCATAAAATCAGTTTTTGGAATTTTCTACTCGTAAGGAAACCCTAATCTTACTCATAAGCAATTCATCACTTGATCTTCAGAGCTGTTGGTTTACTCAGTGTTTTCTTGCTTGGATAAGCCTGAAAACACTTCGACTTTGGATATCTTTTACACTGGTATAAGTGTAAAGGATTTTTTGGGTAAAACCCTAGTTTTACGCTTAAGCATAAAAGCTTACGAGTAAACATCTTACGCATAAGCATTTTCTACGCACAAGCTTGTCTTACGCCTAAGGAAATCTTATGCATAAGGTTCTTATTGTTAAGCCTTTGGTTTACGCCTAAGCTAAGCTTTTATCTCAAGCCTACGCGTAAGCTTCTTTCTACACGTAAGCTTCTCTCTACGCGTAAGCTTCTCTCTACGACTAAGGTACTTGTCTACGCCTAAGCATCTGTCTACGCCTAAGCTGGTTTCTACGCCTAAGTGTACTTCATCAACAAACATCTAGTTTCATTCGACTACAAAGATCCATCAACAAAACAAGTATTAAAAAAAAAGTTAAATTTCTAGGGGAGACTAAATGTTCAATTTTTACGTGAGATTCAAATTTTGGTTTAACTGCGAAAATTTTGGTCAAAAATTCAAATTTTTCATATTTTTGGGGTCAAAATTGTCAAAGCTCAAATTTTTCTTACAACCATATAATTGGATTTTATAGTGAATTTCAAATTTTGAGAGTGAAAATTTTTCAAAATTATTTTTTAAGGGAAATTTTGAAAATCACTATATGAGCCTTTCAAGTATGCAGACTTCACTAATCTCCTCAGCTTCCATCTACTGCTTAAAACCTTCATCACCAAACCTTTCTACTGATGATTCTGAAGATGCAAAAGCATTTGAGGAATTGAACGAAGGATGGATGGTTCTGACTAAGATTTTGAACTCAAGAATTAACAATTCCAAGCGTCAGACATCATCAAATTCCTGAAATCTTGAAATCGTGCAAGTTGAAAGAGTTGATGTACATGGAAGGAATGCTCAACCGGGTGTTGAGAATGTTGTGATTACTACATCTGTCGGTAATGCGGACAATGAGGTTGTAGCATTGGATAAGCAGGATGACAGCAGCAGATCTGGAGAAGATATCATTCTTAACTATGACACAGAGCCCAACTTTGACGAAGAACAAATGGTTGAGGAAGATATCTTACCCATCTATGACACAGAGCCGAACTTTGACAAAGAACAAATGGTTGAGGTACTATCTATTGTTGATCATATTCTGACTGCAAATGCGACACAATATACTGAAGAACCTGAATTCAGTAATGAAGGAGAGGTTGACCAGTGTGTTGCACAATGTCCAGACAACTATCTCATGTCTGAGACCTTACTTGCAAACAATTCAACTGATACGTCAAATCAAACTCTTGAATCTGAAAACCTTCTTCTCAAAAAGACCATTGCTCAGTTTCAAAAAGATTTTTCAAAACTTGAGGCTCATTGCATCTCTCTGAACTTAAATGCAAAACAAATTTTTAAACTCGTAACCAAACAAGAAATCTTTGAATGAACAAAGCAATCGTGTGGATACATTAGTAAAAGAAAATGAGCATTTAAAGGCTCAAATTCAAGCAAAGGGGCTTGCACATGTTTCTTTACAAAACAAACTGAGAAGATTAACTGACAAGAGTGTGGATACTAATTTTGTAAAACCAACAATCTTGGGGAAATCGTCTCTACAACCAATCAGAAACCAATCAGTAGTTAGACAACCAACTGCTTTTAAATCTGAACGTTTAAAATCTTCAAAACCACGGTTTGCCTCCCAAGTTGTTGAGAATAATCATTTGACAAAACCAGTCACTCCACATTCCTGGCCTAAGAAAAATGCTTCTATTTCTGTTATACCTGTTTCTGCCAAACCTCATCAAGTGGTTGCACCTGGCCAGTCTAGGATTAGTTCGAAAATAATTTCTAAACCATGCATCAAAATTCAATATTCGTATGATACAAATGACTTGCACAAGAACTATGATCTAGAAAAGGCTAGGAAAAGGGCACTACTCTAAAAGGATGGAATCTTAGGTTCACGACCTAGTGTATCACCTTCGAGTGTATTACTGAACACTGCTTGTAGTAGCAAACCAAAACCTAAGTTAACTCAACAAACATTTAGAAATAAACCCGTTGATCTAAAAGTAACATTTCAGAAACCTAATAAGTGGATCAATATAGGACGCAGACTCTTCCCAAAAGAAGTTTCAACATCCCTTAGATCTAACCTTAAATGGATACCAATGGGTAGAGTTTTCAAAATTGTTGGTCTTAGGTGGATTCCTACAGGCAAGATACTAAGTAGATGCACCAACACAACTATGATACCCACAACATCCATCCGTGAGGCAAAGGAAATCATCAAAATAGCATGTTCAGGTGTCAAGAAGATAATTGACACTACATCTTTATGCTTCTAACATCTGGAACCCAGTTACACTTGGGGATCCATGTTTTTCTTTCTTCCTCCTATTTTCTTTACAGGTACAACAGCTATTGCTCCTACTGCAAAACAACGTAGGACCCGTTTCTCACCGTCAAAATTATCCTGATCCATCAGTTGCATCACAAATTGTACTTAATCGTCAAGAATTGGAAACATTGATTGCTCCTCTGGTTAAAGAGTCCTTCTAAAGTCGTGCTCCAGATGTATCAAATGTTTCCGCTGCACAACTTTATCATATTCTAATTCTTGATACACCCTGAATCTACAACAACCATTGCTGTAGCTGCACCTACAATGGAATTTCCGATAACAGAAGATCAAAATGTTTCCAAAACACAATGACACAGCTGATGATCGACAAAATGAATGAGTTGAGAAGTTTTTTTTATCAGCAGTTGATTCTCACGAAATATTTATTGTACTTCACACTTGTTCTATTAATTGGACATACATGGTTTTGCTGTCTCCTTATACATTGTTTCGCTGTCTTCAATTCATCATCAACATACGTGGTGTATGATTCTGATTCATTGAAAACATCGAGGGGGAGAGAGTGTAGGTGATCATTGGTTTCTTGTTTTTCCACATGCTTCCTTGCGAAAACCCAATGCCTTCATGAATTTCTTCATATAGAGGGAAGAAATGAGACGATCTGTGGTTAAAATTTCTCAAGTTGGTGTTATCGTCTCACTTTCACGGGTTATCTTGTGTGAAGTTACCTAAATATGATGTTATGATGCCTCACACACGGTCACTTTATCTAGTATTTGCATATACACAGTTGATTAGTATTCCAATAGACCGCAACAATCAAGGGGGAGTCGTTTCATTTCATCTTTTGTGGTTTGATTGGCATGATGTGTCTACATACGTGAGAAGATATTGTTGATTTCTGGCATGTTACCCTCGAACAGACTTTCCGCAACAAGTCAGATTCTCTTGGTGTGGTTTACTGCTCATCTACAAATTCCGCTACATACTGAAAACTTCAAAAGTTAGAAGAAATGTCTACTACATCATAGTTTCGAATCTGCTGAAAACGGTTGTCAGTTTGAGGGGGAGCTGATCTTGAAACATCATCAATTGGGGAGAGGTTAATTTGTTCCATACTTATTACATCTTTTCCCTAAATGGCTTGTGCACACATAACACTGTACAACCCATACTTGTAATGAAAGGACCACGTAGTACGCCTGCCACAATCCTTATAAAAGGAGCGAAAGTTTACTTTTGAGTAAAACTTATCAAAACTTTCAGTTTTCAAAGTTTTGCTCAAAAGAACAAGTACTTCCCCTTATGTTTTTCAAAACCTCAAAAGTTTACATCACTTGTTGAGGGGGAGTATTTGCTTAAAAACTTTGTTCACAAATTGTTCTTCATGGTAATCTTCCCGCAAAACTCGAAATGGACATATTCGATATCAAAATTTCGTCAAAAATAACATTTATATGCCATTTTTGAGGGGGATAAAAATTATGTGATAAGAAATACGTGTGAATTGCAAATGAATCGTTGTGCTAAAAGACTTAACCAATGAATTGTCGAGATCTTAAATGTTAGTAACTCGAAAAGACTGGTCCGGAATGGGTAATAATTTCAAACTAGTTCGCTAGTTATGTAAACATGTCTCGCAAAGGACTTATCCTAGTAGAATGAACCATTCAAGAAACTCTTGGTAGACATGAACTTTGACGGGTTTGACAACCTTCCGAGGTTTGTCCACAACTTCAAGGTAGTTATTAGAGCTAGTTGTCACCTAAAAGCTGAAAATGTAACTCTTTAACTATGCAACGTAACCGTGTCTCATGGGGGATTGTCTATCTTGAGTTGATAAATTCAAAAGTGCGCGCTCTTCTCTCACCGTGCATTTCACAAAACACTTAAGCACGTATGGAGGGGAGTATCAGATAATCTTAAACTCTCAAAGGTGGTATTAAATGCTTTTACTCATAACCACTTTGAGAGATTTTCATGATAATGGTTTTATGGCAACATAGGTTAGTCATGGAGTTATAAGGTGACTAAGGTTAGGAATAACCGCCCTATGATCCGCTAAAGCGGAGGGATCTACCCAAGGACACCACTAATAGTTAGAATTAGAAGTCCTTAGGTATGATTATAAAAGGAGAAAATGAGAATCGGAGAAAGAAGGAGTTAAAGAATTAAAAGAAAAGTAAAGAAAAGGGTGAAAAGAAATATCCTCCGTTTATTCAACTTTAGGCGCACAAGGGTTCAATTCATATGCTCTTGGATGTCACTTGATGACCCCGGTATTGAAGATTAAAGTCGTCATGGACCCAATGGCGCATGCACTAAACCTTCTTAGCCACTCAAGTTTCTCTCAACAGAAACTTGTTTCATTCTCACAGGGAACCCTACGTAAACTATCGGCTTTCTCTTAGAGATTGCTGGTATTGAAGAAGGAGACCCTCTCCCTAGTCCCCGCTCAGGAAAACCAAAGCGCACTATTGAGTCTAGAGCTACGAGATTCATCAAAAGATCTCTTAGGTACACTTGAAATTTCATCACTTGTCGTTCAACAATAAGGACGCAAGTGATACAATTATAGAGTCCTACACATATCTTAGCAATTTGTCGAGAACATTTATGAGGGGGTCACACCTGTGATCCTCAATGATTGAATGGAAACTCCTACCAAGGTCAACATCAAACAACCCTGACAGCATGTCACTTCGGTAACTCCTTGTGGGTTACGCTTAGTGTGTCTCAAACGGTCTACAATCGTGGGGTGATGCTTCAGTGTACCTCATCGTCTCATCTGAACTGTAGGTGTACTTTGGTACATCGCGTTATCTCACTTGTGGGACTCCAGTTCAGGAACAGCCTTTGTGAGAATTAGAGATGTGTTTTAACACCATGCTATTAACACGCTCGATGTTCAAACTTGTAAGTGCTGGATTATTTCTAACCCATGTTTTATGTTTTTCTTCTTATGGATGCTTGCGGGTGGAAAAGATCGTGTTGATTATCCACATGCTCATACCATCTACATCATATAAAAAAAAGTTCTCTCACATTCAAAGGCAACACAAAGTCAAAGTGATTCTTCATCAATCAAAGAATCTACAAAGTTCAAAGACTTAGAGAACCACATCAACAATGCAATCCAACGTCAAAGAGTGTGTGAGCATGTTGGAGAAAGACGTGGAGACACTGGAGCAACGAAGCGGACCTGATACAGATACCAACAACATACTATCACTACCACCACAAAGAACAAATATCAAAGTACAAAGAATATGAAGACGTCAATGCTGAAAAACTTCAAAGTAAATAAGATCCGTACACTGGGGAGATTGTTGGAATCAAGACACTTCTTCTCACAAGAAAGAAGAATGTCAGAAGACGTCAAAGCTACTATTCATCAGCACCTACAACATTTTTCACTCCAATCATTAATCACCAACACTTAGGGGGAGATTGTTGGAATCACTCCTAAACTAAATTACAAGTGTTAGTAATTAATATGTACTAGTTAGCTTAATTAGGCCTTTATGTTTGTTATTAAGGTAAGGCTTATGTAGAAGGCCCATAAGCCTTGGCCCAAGCCTAATAAGGAAAGGATGGGAACTTGGTGTGTTGCCCTAGTTCCCTCCTATAAATACCTCATGTAAACCATCCTTAGATGGTTGGTTGTACATTTACTCTCATTTCCTATGCATAACTCTTCTTATGATTCATACATGTGTGTTAGTATTTGTTCAACCGATCACTTTCTTTTCTATTTCTTATATTGACGTTTGTGTTACATAAATGGTGACCTAACACAAGGATAAAAGTTTTAAAATATGTTCATCAGGAAAAGTTGAAGTAGGGCTAAAACCAACAGAATTGTTATTAACAAATCTTTTGTTAAAATTTTGAGCACCCGAATTATTAGTATTTGAATTAAATCCAGAAGTATTATTTCTTTTTCCAAAATCAGCAGGGCACCCAATCAATTTGAAACATCTATCAACAGTATGCCCATTAAAATCACAATGCTCACAAACCAGAGTAGGATCACCAGCAGTCCTTTTATTCCCATTAATATTAGGTCTAGGCACATTATTAGGTCTAAAAGAAGCACCAGAAGTTTGGGACCTCTGAAAACTTCCTGTATTAGGCACACTGGAATTAAACATAGATGACTGAGACCTCTGTGAGGTACCAACCCCTGAACCAATAACAACAGTGTGAGACTCCTCACTAAAAATGATGGTAAAATCCCTTTTAACATCAGGGAGAGGGTCTGTGGACAGATTATTACTTTTTATTTGCATTTATGAATCATCTAAGCCAATTAAGAATTGCATTAACTTCATAAGCTGATTATGTTTTTTAAAATCCTCAGATGAATGAAAAGTATACCTAGATAGTTTCACAAGAGCATCAAACTGTTTCCACATAGTGCTCAATTTATTAAAATATTTAGCAATAGTAGTATCATTTTGTGATAAAGAGTTAATTTTATTGTGTAGGTTAAAAGTAACATACCCATCAATTTTATTTAAATATTCAGTAATAGTAGTACCATTTTGTGATTATGTTTTTTAAAATCCTCAGATGAATGACAAGTACACCTAGGTAGTTTCACAAGAGCATAAAATTGTGTCCATAGAGATCTCAATTTATTAAAATATTCAGCAATAGTAAGATAAAGAGTTAATTTTATTATGCAGGTTAAAAATAAAAGACCCATCAACTCTATCCAAAGTTTCTTGTAGTTTAGTCCAAACATCAGAGGCCCTTTTAGAAAAGATTTGACCCAGAAATAATTCCTCTGATATAGAATTCAAAATCCATCCAAGCACAACAAAATTTACTCTATCCCATTGTCTGCCCAAAACTTCATCAATATGTGATCTTGTGTAAGTAAAATCAATAAAACCTGTTTTATATTTACCCTCTAAAGCCAAAAGCATTGCACAAGACCAAACATTATATTTTTCAGTTCCTTTAAGTTTAACAGATGTGACAATAAGAGTAAGAGAGTCACTAGGATGTAAATATCCAATTTACTTATTAAAGTAATAAGTTCAATAAAGTCATCTTCCCCACCACCATGAACAGAACCACCGTGCACAGACCCACCATGAACAGAACCAACATGAACATACATGATAACAAACAATCACAAAACAAACACACAAAAGAGAGAGAAAGTGATAAGGTTTTAAAAGGTACCATTTTGAGGGGTCGTTTAAGTCCTTATTTGATCACTTTTGTATCCGTTATTGCTTAATATCGTTCCTTTTCACTTTTTAGGTCTCTTGAAGGCAAAATGCTGGAATGGCACTTATTTGGACGAAAAGGCGAATATACTGAAGAAAATGGCCAAAGTCGAATCGAGACACTCAAAGTCTGAAAGTAGGCGGCGGCGTCGGTGTTAATTGTGACGCCGTCGGAGGATTTTTATGACGATACAAGAGCCAAATACCCTATTTTCAAGTGACTACGTCGGGCTTTAAAAGAGTAGGCCGTTGCTACTCGGGCGGCCTAGATGCAACCTGACGACGCCGAAGTCAAGAGGACGGCGTCACAGACATAATGTGACGCCGTCGCAGGTTAACGTGGCCAAGACGAAACCCTAATGACGGCAACACGGCGTCACAAAATATAAGGTGACGCCGTCGCATATGTAATATTATATATAGAATCCGAATTTTTCAGTTTTAAGAGAGTCTTTTGTGGAGTAAAAACCTAAAACCGAACCAAGGGTGTCTTGTACAGTATTTTAGGGTTTCAAACCCTATCTTACATCAAGATAAGTATTTACTTCATCAATTCAATTATGTCTTTGATTATTTGTGTGTATGCTTGCATGTTCTCCATGTCCGGCTAATTTATTTGTGTGTTTGCTTAGGAAGTATGAAACTTAATTATTGAATATTGATTGGTTGTTTCTTATCTTAGTTGATTAATGATCTAGTAATGCGATAGGTCATTCGTTGTGTACTTAATGCTTGATTCATCTTTGTGAACCTTAGAATATAATTACGAGTAGTTGTAAGCTAAACCATCCAAAGAGTGCCTTAGAGTAAGAGTTTATTATCCCTAGTGGGTTTTGTAGACGAGACCCTTTGGTAAGTTCAAAGAGTTAGGGAGAAACGCATACCCTACAACCTTAGACACACAACGCAACTAAGAATAAGACGTGACAACTCAACCATCAATAGGAGATAATTAAGGAGTAGTAAAACCTAAGTAAACACATCTTTAAACTATAATACGAGCACACATTAATTAGACATAGACTACCACCACCTTAGTTTAGATAATTAGATAATAGTAGAGTAATCGGTAGAAATACCAACCCCCCCCCAAATCCAATACCCGAGATTCGTACCTTTCAATTTCCTAAAAAACATAAAAAGATAAAAATAATCTTCCTCAACCTCAACCTTAGCGTAGTAACTTCTCACTAGCATTCCTATTCCCCAGAGAACGATATCAATACCCGTGGCTTACCCTAATACTACACTACAATGATTATGTTCATCGCCTAGGGTGTTGAAAAACTTGCTCACCGAAAAGGAAGTTCCTTTGACCCCGAACGCTACCGTAAGCGTATCAAGTTTTCGGCACACCGCGGGAATAGAATAGCTAGTTAGTAGTCCACCTCGCTTAGGTTTCTTTGCTTGATTCATATCAAGTAAAATTTTTTCTCATTTTTAGCTTTCTCTTAGTCTATCCCCTTCTTCGTGACCTTTGTTCGTAACACCCATCACTTTTCATCATGGAAGGTGATAACCAACCACCACTTGATAACCCAACACCAAATAATTCAATGTCACTCAAAACCCAAACCAATAACCAACACAATCGTCGTTGCCGCTATGTGAGTAGAAACACCAACCTTAAGGATTTGCAGAAAATATTCGATAGTACAATTAGGGAAGCTGTTGAGAAAGTAGTCAGCGCCTCTGTAGTTGGCTCTATGATCAGCAGTAATTCGAACAATGGCATGATAAACAACAACGTGGATGTGGAAAATAGTGCTTACTTCAATCTTTACCCCACTAAGGAAGAGGTTGAGTACCATCAATACATAATCGATAATCCACGATCACCTATCATTAGGATATGCCCAAAGATTAGGAGAGAAACCCCGGAACCTAAAAATCCCTTGTATGATCGGATATAGGAGTGTCGACCACGCTTACATAGATACGGAATCTCCATTAATGTAATGTCATCTGCGTCTACAATGACATTATGAATGAGCGACTTAATATTAGGAGAGACCCTAAGTATCCGTGAGGAGTTTGCAACTTTGTGGGAAGAGTCAAGGACGTGCATGTCTTTATAGGAAATTTCACCTACCTAGTTGATTTTATGGTCCTAGAAGATATAGGATGCGTCATTGACTATAGTTTATCCCAAGTAGTGCTAGGGAAACCGTTTGTTGAAACATCTAGAATGAGCCATAACCAGCATGATGGAACAGTTAGGTTTAAGGAAGGAACCGATGAGATCACCAATAGGATGCCTTGGAAAACAAATGAGTATGGCCACTTATCCATTTATGATCAAGACAACATCAAAGCTTTTGAGGACAAGAGCAAGGAAGATGTTGAAAAAGGTTATAAATTCATGTGGGAAAGAAGGAGGCATTATTATAAGGATTGCTTGACCCTAGGGCCTAGGTATAGAGTCGATGAAAATTTTGTCAACATGATAGAATTCTCATTGAGGATGCAAAACGAGGCAACGTAGGGGCACGACTACGAGTCTAGCTACAAGACTCTTAAATAAAGAAAAGCGCTTCGTGGGAGGCAACCCATGCTTAATTGTTTGCTTGTTATTGTCATATATCTTTTATTAATTGTTTATCCTCATGTTTAAATTTGTAAAAATGTTTTATTTTGTTTTTAACCTTGTCTTAATTGCATATAAAGGTATTTTACATAAGGGATAAGTGTAGGGAGGATTACACACGTTTTCAAAAGAAACGTAAACATGGGAGTAACAATTAAATAAAAGATATATATGTTTGTTTGTTCGAGTCAAATGCTTGTATCGATTCATAATGGATGTTTTTGCAGAAAATTTTCCAGATTCTAAAGATGTAAATTTTCCGAATTTTTCCGAAAATCGCAGACCGCTTTTGTCGGGATAACTGACGGCGTCAGATTGCCACCGATGGCGTCGGAAGGAGTAAAAGCATCGATCATTTTTCTCATTTTCGAGCTACTTATAAATTTTGGAATTTTCCGGTCTTAATTTTCTTAGAAATTCTGTAAACATCCATTCCACAAGCATTATATCCTAGTTTAAATCGAGTCTTATATATATTATTACCGCCGATTTTACGCGAAGGTTTCGTTTGTTTTCTTCAAGTGTGCAGGTTTAATTTATCAAGAAGAAGTTACATAAGATTGAGGAGCTTTTCACGCATAAATTCTTCTTGGAAAGGATTTAACCATTACTTCACACACGGATCCTACCGAGCTAATCAGGGGAGTATTAGTTTCTTTCGTTTTTGATTACCTTCTTTTATCATAGCTTTGATACTTTCGGGGAACATTGGGGACAATGTTCAGTTTAAGTGTAGGGAGGGAAAATAAAACGGGAACTTTGAAACTATGCTTATCCTTGATTATTTTCTTTGTCTAAATGCATTTGCGTAATAAACCATAAGAAAATGTCGGTTAGGGTAATTTTGGCACCAAATTTAAAATTTTTCATGACATATAGGAGTGGGCCATTAGTCTTAACAAAAGCGTCTCACGGATAGGAAGTTATATATGACTAACACAAAAACCCTTTACCACCCAAATTCCACCCAAAATGTGAGGATTGCCCTTAGATTAGTAGGAATTAAAGCATTCATCTTTAATGCTTAGAGTGTGAACCGGTAGTATATTAGATTCTAGAACTTGTTTTGTGATGCATTCCGAGATCGCTAGTGAGACTACACTTGTGTAGTTAGGAATAACTAAATGATAAGAGGCATTAGGATAACCCTTGTTTGATACCGTAATATAATTACTTCTTCCACATCGGTTGAGTAATTCCCCACACCCTTTTGCGTTGTACTCATCTTTAGTACACGATACCCTTAGTTAACCCTTCAGAGTCTATCCTTTTCGCGGTTCTCGTGATGTTTCGGTTTTTCCGGAATATCAATGAAGAGCATTGTTTACACCCCACCCCAAATATACACCCAAATCGCCTTAGCCTACCCTTATGCACTCACTTTTAGTGCAAATGTTTGTTATCACCCTAAACCCTTAGTTCAATTATCCGTTGCTTGCATAAGTTGCTAAGTCGAGTCATATCCTTTGTATACGCTTTTGGATGATTGGGATTCATGGGAAAAGTTAAAGTTTATGAAATGACGGGAAGGAACGTTAAATTCAAATTCCCTTTGTTTGCATAATAATGTACCCCAAGTGTTTTGATCTTTTCAATTCGGGTCAAATTAGTGTTAGAGTAATAAAACTCAAGTGTAGGGATGTGCCTATAAATCCCTATCATTTTGATATTACCGTAGAGGATGGTAGAGTAAAAGTGTATGAAAAAAAAAAAATCGAAAAAAAATAGAAAAGAGAAAAAGAAAAAATAGAGTGATTAAAAAAAAAAAAAAAAAAAAAAAAAAGCGGCTACCATCCTACATCTATCTTTAAATTTATGTTTGTTTATTTCCGTTACCTAGAGTTTTAGAGTGTCGAGTCTTGGCTTAGCAACGCCATTCTTCGTATGCATTTAACATAGAGATTTTTGACTAGCCACCACTAAATAGCCTATCCCACCAAACCCTTTATTTCCCTACCGTAAGCCTAACATTACAACCCTTTAAAAGACCTCTTTGATAGTCTTTCCTAGGTGCTTACGCCAAAGCGATGGAGGTTTGATCTATTCTCAAGCCTATGGTAATCTATGTACTAGGACCGGTTAATGAGTGTTTATCTTCCATTTCCTATTTGTTATATTTCATATATACACCCGAGAGAGATGTGAGTATCCAAACACCCCATGTGAGGTGCTAGTATGTAATTCCGTGCTTGTTATGACTTTCTTGGGCTTATATATGTTGTGGACCGTTTAAATCAATGCTTCATGACCCCTAACTTATAAATTAATTGGCTAAAGCACATTTGCTTGAGGACAAGCAAATAACAAGTGTAGGGATATTTGATAAGGTTTTAAAAGGTACCATTTTGAGGGTCGTTTAAGTCCTTATTTGATCACTTTTGTATCCGTTATTGCTTAATATCGTTCCTTTTCACTTTTAGGTCTCTTGAAGGCAAAATCTGGAATGGCACTTATTTGGACGAAAAGGCGCGAATATACGAAGAAAATGGCCAAAGTCGAATCGAGACACTCAAAGTCATTGAAAATAGAAGGCGGCGGCGTCGGTGTTAATTGTGGCGCGTCGGAGGATTTTGTGACGATACAATAGCCAAATACCCTATTTTCAAGTGGCGACATCGGGCTTTAAAAGAGTAGGCCGTTGCTACTCGGACGGCCTAGATGCAACCAGACGACGTCGGGTCGAAGAGGACGGCGTCAGGACATAAGGTGACGCCGTCGCAAGGTTAACGTGGCCAAGACGAAACCCTAATGACGGCGACACGACGGCGTCACAAAACATAAGGTGACA
Source organism: Chrysanthemum lavandulifolium (assembly GCA_022545495.1). NCBI lineage: Eukaryota > Viridiplantae > Streptophyta > Magnoliopsida > Asterales > Asteraceae > Chrysanthemum > Chrysanthemum lavandulifolium. The sequence continues at coordinate 266,651,201 of CM040243.1, read as the reverse complement.
CCGTCGAATATGTAATATTATATATAGAATCCGAATTTTTCAGTTTTAAGAGAGTCTTTTGTGGAGTAAAAAACCTAAAACCGAACAAAGGGTGTCTTGTACAGTATTTTAGGGTTTCAAACCCTATATTACATCAAGATAAGTATTTACTTCATCAATTCAATTATGTCTTTGATTATTTGTGTGTATGCTTGCATGTTCTCCATGTCCGGCTAATTTATTTGTGTGTTTGCTTAGGAAGTATGAAACTTAATTATTGAATATTGATTGATTGTTTCTTATCTTAGTTGATTAATGATCTAGTAATGTGATAGGTCATTCGTTGTGTACTTAATGCTTGATTCATCTTTGTGAACCTTAGAATATAATTACCTGAGTAGTTGTAAGCTAAACCATCCAAAGAGTGCCTTAGAGTAAGAGTTTATTATCCCTAGTGGGTTTTGTAGACGAGACCCTTCGGTAAGTTCAAAGAGTTAGGGAGAAACGCATACCCTACAACCTTAGACACATAACGCAATTAAGAATAAGACGTGACAACTCAACCATCAATAGGAGATAATTAAGGAGTAGTAAAACCTAAGTAAACACATCTTTAAACTATCATACGAGCACACATTAATTAGACATAGACTACCACCACCTTAGTTTAGATGATAATAGTAGAGTAATCGGTAGAAATACCAACCCCCCCCAAATCCAATACCCGAGATTCGAACCTTTCAATTTCCTAAAAAACATAAAAAGGATAAAAAATAATCTTCCTCAACCTCAACCTTAGCGTAGTAACTTCTCACTAGCATTCCTATTCCCCTAGAGAACGATATCAATGCCCGTGGCTTACCCTAATACTACACTACAACGATTAGGTTTACTGCCTAGGGTGTTGAAAAACTTGCTCGACGAAAAGGAAGTTCCTTTGACCCCGAACGCGCTGTGTAAGCGTATCAGAAAGTTTCCAGGATTTTCTTGCAACTGAAATGGTAGGTCTAGGGCGCACATAAAACAATAATAACAAGAAATAAACCAAATAAACCACCAACAATCAACAACTCAACTTTCAATGTTTCCCAATCCTATCCTCCAGCAATCTATGGCAAGAAAATAAAGAGAGTGAAAGATGTTACAGTGCACGCTAAAGAAATCAGCAGCGGAATACCAGACCTACTACACTTTTTATTCACTTAGTCAAGAGATATAACAGATGGCAAAAGAACTAATAACCCAAATTAAACTCAGCAAACCCCAATTTCTCCAAATTAGCCAAATCACCAAGAATCACTTACAATCAAACCAAGAATGCCATATCTATTGATTAAACCAACTTAATCAACCAGAGAAGCCTTCAAAGAGTAAAAGCCCCAAAATATCCCAAACTCTAACTTTTCAAAAAAATAGGTGTTAAAAAAAAGCTTTTAAATCTGAACAATTAAACACTAGATCTATCAACTAACACAAGTTAATTAACAAAGAATTTTAGAAAATCCTCAAATTTTTTTAAAGCCCTAATTTTTATAAGTCAATTTTAGAGCAAGATTAGACAGCCTGGCTCTGAAACTATGTAGACAAACACAATTAAACTATGGGAAAAACTTTATTATACCCATAAATCAATGTTACAACCAAGCTAATCTCAATCAGTTACCAAGAACCAAATACAGTTCAATCTGTTATCTAAAAAAATCACTATCAGAGCTATAACAACTGAGCAACAAGATTAATCAATATGATCAGATCTTGATTTAGGGTTTACAAAAGAGAGAATGAATATCGTTTAGAGAGAGAGAGAGAGCAAGTGAATTATGAGACCTTCTCTTGTCTTCTTTATTTATATAGCCCTTCTCCACCGACTTCAAGATAGATCCACTTTAAGCCCTACATCTTTCACAACTTTATCAAACACAATAAAAACTCCAAAGTAGTAAAACTAAAAATAGAAAAAAGGCAATATCAGTCCCTAGAGTTTATAGTTCCAGATTGAGTTATATTTTAACAATAAAACCCTATAGTTCATCGCGCATTGTTTCATGCTTAACGACTGTTAACCAAATCTGTCTAGTTTTCGTGCTAAAAATTTAAGTTCAGTTATGATGAACCGTCATTTGTAAGTCATTTGAAAAAAATATTAAGATCGTCATAATTCCAACCTATAGTTTACCAAAATTATTTTTTGGATATATAGTGTTATATATATCCACAATCTACATGTATATATACCAGAGTTATTATTGTATAAAATTACAAAAGTTAGTAAAAAATTGCACATATTTGTAAAAAGAAGTTAAATCTATTTAACTAATTTTTTGTTCTTTACTAATACAACTATAAGAGCACCCGGTGTGGGGAATTCGTAGCTCACCGTCATCCTAGCTGGAGCCTCGCCGTGGCTCGCCGCCACACCGCCCCCCTCGTCGTGGCTCGCCGTCATGTGGTTCTTCGTGGTGACGATGAGGTAAACATTCTGACACAACAACAGATATAAATTGAATTCGAAAATTTATATCCGTTGTTAAACGGATACTTCCCTTTTTTTCTTCTTTTTTAAAAAAAAACTTACCACCCTTATAAATAACATATCATAACCACCATTTTTATCATCTTCAGCTCCTCCATCTTCATCAACTCTCTATTCCTTTATTCAAAAAAAATCTCACAATGTCTCAAAACCCAAATGACGGAGGGTATTTCACAAACTTACTAAATTCAAACCCACCTTAATACGGGGGTTCTTCGAACCCGTCTACTCCCTCCTCACAAAATTCCAAAGTCTTCACAAGAAATTTTTCTTAACCAACAATATGCGTTTCAACAAGGATTCGCAAGTTACCCCGCCCGATTTAAATCACCACAATTTTTTAACCCGTCACAACCTCTACAGTTTTTTAACCCATCACAACCTCCATAGTTTCCCCAAATGGAATCACAACCATCCGGTTCACAATTCAAAGTACCAAAATCATGTAAACCGGCCAAAGGTAGGGGAAAAGACGAAGGAAAAAAAAAATAAAACAAGCTGTGGATTTGGACGCAGATGACGACGAAGATATGGAAGTCATAGCCCAGGCAGACAGGAGGAAGTGGAGCAAGTCTGAAGAAAGGTTGCTTGCGCAATGTTGGATAGAAATTTCCCAAGATCGAGATATGGGAAATGACCATTCCGAAGATTGATTTTGGAACGACATTGTCGACATGTTCAATAATCAGACCACCGATGACCAGCGTACCAAAAATATGATAATTGGTAAATGGTCGAGGATTAACGGTGATTGCCAAAAATTCAACGCTATTCACAAACATCTGCAGCGTCGAAGTGGTGAAAATGACCACGATCATGTCGAGAATTCGAAACTGAGCTTCGCGCAATGTTATGCTGGGAAGGAGTTCGTGTATGAAAAATGTTGGGATATTTTGAAAAATTACCCGAAGTGGGATGCCAAAGATCCGATTGACATTACATGTCTCGAGGATATATTCGGCCCGGACAAACGAGCTCATCCTGAAAGAGATGGCGGCAAACGAGCCGCAAAGAAACAAAATTCGACTTCAACATTGAGTGTAACAACCCGCATTTTCAGGTAACTTTTTATTATTTTTGAAAACTTACTATTCACTTTTACTATTCACTTTCACTATTCATCCCGTAAATTTTTTATTTTACTATCATGACAAGATAATTGAAACTTGACAAGTCGTCATGACGACGTACGTTGAATCCATACAGAACTGATTTCATAAAAGGGCAAATGCTCTAAAAAGGCATAGAAGTTGCCACCTTTTCCTTTTGTGGGCATCGAACTTTTTTATTCCTAAAGTAGCCCTAAACTTGCCAAATTTTCCTTTTGTAGCCTCTAATAAAAAATTAATTACATAAATTTACATAAATCATCCCTGTGGCTCTAAACAATTACACCGTTCATCCTTGTGTAACTTTAATTTCCCTTATGAAGATAACTCTTCTCTCTTCCCTCTTTCTCTCTGGATCACAGGTAACACTACACCCGACCACCATCACCTCGCCACCACTTACACCGTTGTTGTCATCATCAACACTACAAGGTGTTTGTGTTTTTGATTTGGATTAAAGAGGAGGATTCACACAAGGGTCTTGTTTGGTTCGATTTAACCACAACCACACCTCGTCATTATCATCTTTCCATCTCGTTTGTCCATTGGTATGATGTGACTATTTGTGGTAATTTTTATTTAAAACCGACTAATATCAATAACCGATAGTAATTTTTCGTGGATTTATAATAAGGATTAAAAACTTGTTTTGATTAAGAAAGCGTGTGGTAAACCTGATCTAAGAGTGGTGTTTGTTTTGATTCGGTCGAGTATTGAACCCGTTTAGGTTACGGGTCGAGACCCAAGAGGGTCACGGCTCAGATTTTTTTGGGTAAGTTCTTGGTGTGGAGATTATATTAATGGTTGTTTAAGCCTCGGTTGAATCTAAAACCCAAAAAGGGTGCGTTTGGCTGTTGTTTGTCATCGGATCACCACAGCCCGACAAGGGTATGGATGTTTTGTTAGTCTCAGTCCCACAAGCTACTAAGGGTGCATTTTTTTCTGCTCTCAAGTCAACGAAACAACCCAAGGGGTTCTTGTCTCGGGCCTGTTTTGCCTTGGTTAAAAACCACACCACGAAGGCGTGTTTGTTCGATGTACTAACAAACCAAAAATAACCAAATGGTTGTTTGGCTTGTTCTCGTTGAAAGCAGGAACACCCAAAGGGTGTTTGTTGGTCGCGAGCTTATTTCTCAGATTATACTTTTGTGACTTGCATAACTATGGTGTTTACGCTTTGCTTATTTTTGTTTATCAGTTTAAGCTATTTTTGGTTATAGTTTATTTGTTTTGTTCCAGGCCAACGCAGCCAACAAGGGAGGTTTTGTTGTGTTTCTGGTATAATAGCTAGACACCACAAGAGTGGTGTTTTGTTTGTTTGGTTCTTGGCTGGAAGTACCACCCAAATAGGGGGTTTATTTTTGCATGTCACAGCCCCATCAATGGGCGCTTTTTTGCTGTAACACAGCCCCAACACGGGGTGTTGGTTCCGCATATTTTCAGCCCAACAGGGGCGCTTATATATGCTGATTTCAGCCCAAAAAAGAATGTGTTTTGTTGCTGAATTTTCTGCAAAAAAACTGCATTTGGAGCTGCTGATTTCAGCCCCTAAATGGTGTGACTTGTTTCTGATTTTTCTACACAAAAACAACATTTGGAGCTGCTGATTTGAGCCCCTAAAGAGTGCGTTTTGCTTGTTTATTTTTCTGCACAAAGGGCACTTGGAGCTGTTGATTTCAGCCCCAAAAGGGTGTGATTCGTTGCCTATTTTCTACACTTAGGGTACGCTTGGGTTTGCTTATCTGGTTCACCAACACAACCCACTTAGGGTGTTTGGTTTTGGTTGTTTTCAGTCACATTGGGGTGCGGTTTGTAATGTAGAATTACTAGGCCAAGCCCACTTACAAAAATTAAAAAGGGTTTGTTTGCTTATAAATTAATTATTGTGTGTATTATCTATATTGTAAAGTATAACTTATATGTAATATTGAAATACTTAGCCACTATAATATATTGTTGGATATATGGTTAGTGGTAAGTTTCGGACATTTAAGATTGACATTAGATATCGGGTTACCATAATACTTAGCGGACATATATTAGACATATATTAGACATAACGGATTTAGACATATTAGACTTGTGAGTAGCTTTTAGATTTTACAGATGAAACAACGACAGGGAGGACACAAGTTTTGGATGGTGACGGCAGGCGGTGGATGGTGGCTGCCTGGATTAGTTTAAGTTTGTAGCTAAAAGGACGAAATGTATAAATTATTAGTGCCACAGGGACCTTTTATGTAATTGACTCAAGGATGAACGGTGTAATTGTTTAGAGCCACAGGGATGATTTATGTAAATTTATGTAATTAATTTTTTATTAATGGCTACAAAAGGAAAATTAGGAAAGTTTAGGGCTACTTTAGGAAGAAAAAAAAACTTCGATGCCCAGAAAAGGAAAAGGTGGCAACTTCGATGCCTTTTCAGAGCATTTCCCTTCAGAAAACCGTGTCTGAGAATTACTTTAGGGTTTAAATGTCATTCAGGCATCCCGATATGTCCATAAAACACTATAAACATTAGAAATATGTATTTCTACCATTTTACGATAATTCCACAAGTTTTAGAATTTTACGTTTTCTAGTTATGCGTTTTATGCGAAATACGCGTTTTTAAACCGCGTTTCCAGCTTTAAACAACATTTAAGCAACCCAATGGTACTTACCACTCATTTTATATTTTATTATGGAGTATAATGATAAGTTTTATCATTTCTACAAGTTTTATATTTTTACGATACCCGGTTTTACGTTTCGTGACTTAACAACTTATAATTAGCGATTAACGAAACCAAAACTCACTTCGTAAAAGCAAGATAACATCAAAAACTCACCAATCTTATCTCCTAAGCCTCTTAGGCATTTTCTAGTCACTAGATAAGATAGACAAAGCTTACATGAGAAGTTAAAGCATGTGCTAAGTTTACTTAACATAAAAGACTTCTAAAATCTTACAACTCTTAACCTCCTCATCACACCTTCCTAGCACCTTCCTTACACCTCCTCAACACACTATAAATAAAACACTTCATCTCTTTCATTTCTTCATCACCATAAACATCCAAATTCAATTTCATAAACCCTTGATCCTTTGATTTCCAAGTTCCAAGTTACATACCAAAGTTGAAGGCATAGTTATTCCCTACATGAATCTCTAGTTTGTTTGGTGATTCCATTGATGAATTAAGAGCTACAAAAGGATCTAGGGCCTGAGTATATAAGGTTTCTACAAGGGTTTTATCAAGGCTAGCAAGGGTTAGCAATGGTTGTGTTGATTGGTTGAAAGCTTAGGTTTAGTGGTCCTAGTTCTTTTCATGATTTCCTTTCTTAAGTGAAAGCCAAAATTTGTAAGACAAGCCTAGCTCACTCATCATTTTTACTATGTTTTCATACTTGTTATATGCTATATATGATCTTTATATTGTGTTCATGATGTGCAAAAACCATAAAAACAAGTTGAAGGAAACTATATGTTAACTAAAGGGATGTAAACGAGAGAACTAGTGACTTATACTATGAAAAACGACCAAAATAGTATAACCATATTATTAGAAACTTACCTACTGCTAAAGAGGACTTTACAAGGAAAACATAGCAATTTGAATCACCTAAAACTAGAACACAAGTCAAAAGATACGGCCAAAAGAAGTTAGCGAAACCAAAACACCAAAACAGTTTTTAGAGTCAAAGTTTGGTTTTCCACAAGTTAAAGAATATAGAAACCATGTTGTTATCAAGGCTAATTAGATACTAAGTTAACAAATTTCATTCAAATTAGTTTTCCTAAGCTTAATCAATCTTCGAGATAGTGCTTTCACATGTGAAACTATACTTGTAATAACCAACTTTGCAATTTACAAACTTGTAAACTTTTATTTAAACACTTGTGACATAAATTGTGATGATACTTGTAACCATTAGGATTTCCTAATCATAACCAAACAACCTTGTAACTTGTGTTTTGCAAACCATATGAACATTTTGACACTTATGATTTGAAATCAAACAAGCAAACTATATGTTTTACCTACTAAGTACTATAACAGTAGGGAACTTAACATGAGGGGCCTCTCAGGGGTGTTCATACTGACGAGTTTGCTATTAACAATTTAACGTGTCCTGGCTCCTCATACGTTCACTACATGACCTCTGGACTGTGATGGCCCGAACGGTAGTACGGTATCTATAAACTATATACGTTTTCACAAACTAAATTGTTAATATAAGCAACAAACTATCAAATACTACATCATGATCAATATAAGGACATATATAGGCTCGTTTATATTTTCTTGGACATTATTCCAAACTTAAGTCCCAACATCCTATTTTAGGTTTGCACATAGAGGTTTCCCAGCTTATCCATCATATTCGTTAGAGTACTAATCATCATCAAACTCACGGTGAGTTCATAGCCCCACTTTCTATTACTTAATTGTTTTACAAACCCTTGGGGGGGGGGGATACATGCTATTTTTAAAATGAACACATTTCTTTGAAACTGTATGCTATACCTAAATTTATAATTTGCACTAATTACCACCATTGCCAAACTTAAGTCCCTATTATCATGAACCATTAATCACTTGCGGGTGAACGCAAATAATGTGTATAGATCTATCGGGATTGATGAATCCCGTTTTTTTGACCAAGTCCGGTAAATAAACGCACTCTATTTGAAGAACCATAGGTTTATTGGAAAATTACCTATTAGGGCAACCGTTATTATTATATCAATTTGTATTAACAAGCTGTTAACGTTTTCGGTATCATGAGCTTAGTGCAATAATATATGTTTTGTTTCCTAAACTATGAGTGTGAGTCTATAGCTCATACTACGAATATATTGTGTTCAATAATCAAACTAAACACTATGAATTCACTCAACCTTTGTGTTGACGATTTAAGCATGTATCTCAGGTCCATATTGTACGAGGCTGGCACGGAGGAGCACGGATACTCAAGAAGGCTATAAATTTTATTATCATTCGAAAACTCATTTAATGTAATTTGAAAACCATGAAAATAATGGGACCTCATTTTGTAAACTCTGATATTTATATAAATCGAATGATAAATCTTTTAAAACGACTCAATTAGAGTTCGTTTTCTATTGTTATAACTGTTGTGCCATGAAGTAACACCCAGTTTGAATTCCGCTGCGTATCACGAAATTGGGGGTGTTACAGATTGATATATGAGCCACTATTATAGAGAAACGGGTCTAATCAAGACCTAAACTATAACCACTTTTACAAACAAAACATTTTATAGCCTTTCGCTCTCCGTGCCTTCCATCCTCCAGACGATTATGTGGCTTTTAGACATTTTAAGCTACACACACATATTAGTATATTGATATATATATATACACTCGATACACTTTCAATCATAAATGATGTACTAAACATATCTCCATATGCCTATTCTAAGGCATTACAGCACAATCATATTTTTCCAAATCATGTATCTACTCGTGCATTTAGAATTATGAAACTTCCTCCAATACATTGTAAGCTTTACAATGGTCTCATTTATTTTCAAGACATCAGAAATCCTATGGGGTCTCTATCACATTCTCGGACACCTTGAAATCCTCAATGGTTTCTATTACATTCTCGAACCTTTGTAAATCCTACAATGGTCTCTATTACATTCTCAGACACTATAAATCCTATAGTGGTCTCTATTACATTCTCAGACACGGTAAATCCTACAGTGGTCTCTATTACATTCTCAAACACTGTAAATCCTACAGTGGTCTCTATTACATTCTCAGACACTGTAAATCCTTCAGTGGTCTCAATTACATCCCAGACACTGTAAATGAAATAGTGAACTCATTTATTCCTCAGACATTGTGAGTTACACAATGATCTAATTTATTTCTCAAGACATTGTGAGTTACACAATGGTCTAATTTATTTCCCAGACATTGTGAATTGCACACTCGTCTCTCACATTTCTCAGACATTGTAAATGATTACAATGATCTCTAAACTTTTCACGACCTTACATAATTTTGTTTTACATGAAACCCGTCACAATCTATCGATTTTCCTAATGAAAATACAAGAAATGGGATTTCTAAAAGATAAACTGACTCATCATCTACAAAAGCTGAAGTTCAGCAACTTTCTCTACATTCATCAAAATTCTCTTCTGAAACCTTCATTGTTAAAGGTCCGTAATGCTAGCCAAGTATGGACTATTTTAGAATTACTTAAAACTTTCTTTCCACACTTATCTACCCATACTATCTTCTATGCAATGGAATGTAAAAACATAGGTTACAAGTCTTGTATAGCCGGGACTTGTAACTGAATGGTTTGATATCGCCTTTGCTTTATGGATATTTTCTTAAAAGCTATGGACATATCACGAGTATACCTAATTTAGGTATTTGGAAAATTTATCGAACCTCGGCTAAATATAGTCTAGTCACCTATATTTAACCTAGGGACAGTGGAACATAGTCTGACTAACTATATTCGACTTAAATTTTTCAAACACTGAGAATAGTTATACAAGGGTTATGTTCAGGTTAATTTCCTACTTAAACTCGATAAACCACCAGAATTCATTAAAAAGATCTAGAGACATGATAGAGTCTTACCACTCAGCGAGATCTTAACACTTATTTATACTACCTAATTTCATTCTTGAAAGTTTTCATTTATGAAATAATCCTAACTACTATCTTTGGATAGTCATCAAATCTTCTCGTCATTTCTTAGAAGTACTAGCCTGTTTAGGTTTCAAGGATATCATTCCGCCATAATCCTTTAAAATTCACTTTTGATTTTAAAGCAAACTTGACATCTTTACCTAAGAATAATGGTAAGCGTATACTACACTCTTCTAATCGTTAACATATCACATCATTATCTGAACCCCATTATAAGTCAGTATGTAAAACTTCAAAGTATCACGTTTCTTTCAAACACTAGTAGACATAAACACTATACAATATAGCCTTCATCTCGAAACCACCTAAGACATTATCAACTTTGGAAATGGTTTGTATAACCACTTGCCATTAGCAAGACTTTCCTACAATGACAATTATCACATCATTACAAATCATTTCACATCAACAATATCATACACCTTTGATTAACAACAGTCACCCTAACAACAACAAAACTATTCCATTTGAGGCACTATATAGACGAAAGTGTCAGTCAACCATTTGCTGGACTAAGGTGTTCAGAGATCACCCACGAAACAACTAAGGAAACCATACAAATATGAATTTGGCTGCATGCTGCACACTATCACCAGAAACAAAAATTACATAGATGTAAGGCGTTAAAATTTAACAAAAACTCCATGTTAGAAATTAAGGTTTTGTTGAAAGCCTCGATACAATAAGATATGATTTGTTTTGAGAATCGGGAAAAGCCAAACTTGAGTATATTGGACTCTATAAGATTTTAACAAAACCCTTTAGATTATCAAGTTAAGCCACCACAAAAAACATAGAATGGTACATAACACATTTTATGACTAGAAACTTGAGAACGCAAAGATTAGAATTCGATACATATACCCAAATTTTCCTGAACACTTCAACATGGATAACACACACCAAATTCCGGGACGGAATTCCTATTAATGTGGTGAGACTCTAACAACCCGCATTTTCAGGTTACTTTTCATTTTTTTTTGAAAAAGTTACTATTCACTTTCACTATTCACCCCGTAGAATTTTTATTTTAGTTTACTATCATGACAAGATAATTGAAACTTGGCAAGTCGTCCTGACGACGTACGTTGAATCCATACAGAACCGATTTCACAAAACCGTGTCTGAGAATTACTTTAGGGTTTAAACGTCATTCAGGCATCCCGATATGTCCATAAAACACTATAAACAATAGAAATATGTATTTCTACCATTTTACGACAATTCCACAAGTTTTGGAATTTTACGTTTTCCAGTTCTGCGTTTTACGCGAAATAGCCGTTTTTGACCGGCGTTTCCATCTTTAAATAGTGTTTAAGCAACCCAATGGAACTTACCACTCATTTTATATTTTATTATGGAGTATAATGATAAGTTTAATCATTTCTACAAGTTTTATATTTTTACGATACCTAGTTTTACGTTTCGTGACTTAACAACTTACAATTAGCGATTAACGAAACCAAAACTCACTTCGTAAAAGCAAGATAACATCAAAAACTCACCAATCTTATCTCCTAAGCCTCTTAGGCATTTCCTAGTCACTAGATAAGATAGATAAAGCTTACATGAGAAGCTAAAGCATGTGCTAAGTTTACTTAACATAAAAGACTTCTAAAATCTTACAACTCTTAACCTCCTCATCACACTTTCCTAGCACCTTCCTTACACCTCCTCAACACACTATAAATACAACACTTCATCTCTTTCATTTCTTCATCACTATAAACGCCCAACTTCAATTTCATAAACCCTTGATCCTTTGATTTCCAAGTTCCAAGTTACATACCAAAGTTGAAGGCATAGTTATTCCCTACATGAATCTCTAGTTTGTTTTGTGATTCCATAGATGAATTAAGAGCTACACAAGGATCTAGGGGGAGAGTACATAAGGTTTCTACAAGTTTTTTATCAAGGCTAGCAAGGGTTAGCAAGGATTGTGTTGATTGGTTGAAAGCTTAGGTTTAGTGGTCCTAGTTCTTTCCTTGATTTCCTTTCTTAAGTGAAAGCCAAAAGTTGTAAGACAAGCCTAGCTCACTCATCATTTTTACTATGTTTTCATACTTGTTATATGCTATATATGGTCTTTATATTGTGTTCATGATGTACAAAAACCATAAAAACAAGTTAAAAGAAACTATATGTTAACTAAAGGGATGTAAACAAGAGTACTAGTGACTTATACTACGAAAAATGACCAAAATAGTATAACCATGTAGGATCGATATATTTATTGTGTTGATGATTCGGGTGGTCTTGGATGATCAAAATACATGTTATCCATTAGAGAGAGAAAGTAGAGAGAGAGGGAGTTTCTTGGTAGAGACTTGTAGAACAAAAATATGAAAGGTTAGATTGAAAGCTCCACCCCTTCCATGGATGGAAGGGGTATTTATAGTTACAAACATAACGACCTCCTATCGGCCTGTGGATCAGGTATACAGTGGGTAAAGACCCGTCCTTCCTCCACGGTGTTACACTAAACTATTCTATGCTACTGACCAAATAATTAACTACATAATAACGTAAATAACTACAAGTCTACGAGCTAACATATGCTAGACTATAATTGGGGTAACCGTCACTTTAACATGGAATTTCCAATTCCTAACAATCTCCCCCTAAGGGAGGTCACCCCATGAAATACATTTTGCATCCTAGCATTCTATCTTTGACTTCGTTCTTGAGCTCGTAGACTTCAATTCTTCAAATCCGCAATCTTGTGCTTTTTGTAGTGCAACTTCAAAGTCTGAGTGCTTTGTACTTTCAGTGGAGGTCTTTGAACTGATCCACATCTTTGATGATCTTCGAGCTTTCTTTGAGATCATCAGCCACAGTAAATCTCTGGATCACCCTTTATTGTGTTGCCAACATGTGAAGTTGTGACTTTTGGACCGACATGCTCACACTTTTGAATCATGACATCTTTCCATCAGAGTAGCGGAAGCCTTAATGGTTCATGATATTTGCGCAGCCGGCGTAAGCATAGTATGAAATATCGAGCCGAGTTATGTAGATATGCACCACCATGATTTCTTCAAATTGTGTGGATTCCGCGAGCATGCGGCTTTGGATTGACTCCTCAATTACGATCACCGCAACCGTCCAAATGTACCGCAAACAACGCTTAGCAATAAAACACACGAAAGTATCTTTGATCACTTCGTTGAATTGAGGTACACGCCCACGGTTCCTCGTTGATCGAGACAAGTCTTGCTGTGGATCGGTAGGATTCCTAAGAATCTCGTTGATGGGGTTTCGCGGTGTTTCTAGCCGCTCTCAAACCGAACGTCTCAAAGAAAACATCACGGAGTGAGTGAACCAAATGATTGAGATTCACTGATTGATGAAAAATGATTTGAAAAACAATCGTGTATTGCTTGAAGAAAGGGTTTTGCAATACAACGAAGGTTTATGAGAAAGATCAATTTTTCAATCAAAATACTTTTTGTATTAAAGAATGAGAATACACATTCGATGTGCTAGGGAGAGAAGAAGATTTGCACATCGAACGGTTTTTCCAAAAGTATTTTTTCAATCGATATACTTTTTGAGTTTGACATATGAATACATATTCGACGTGCTAGAGAAAAGAAGGTTTGCACATCGAACGGTTTTTCCAAATGTATTCGTCAATTCCAATCCTGGACCAAGGTTGATTCACGAGTGAATCGCCCCATCGTTTCTATCTAGTTGTCACAAGTTAGATCTTTAGAAAAGATCTCACATGTCACCCACCAAGAGCTTGTTTGATGTTGGCTCTAGAAGGATTTCCATCTTCATCGTGAATATTTTACATATCACTCGGATGTTCTGGCAATACCACAAGGATAATGCGTAGGACTCTTAATATATATACTTACTTTCCACATTGTGTGAAACAGCAAGTCTTCATTAGTTTTGTGTCCTAATGAGATATTGTGGATGATCTCTTGGCTCTAGACTCAATAGTACACATTTGGTTCCTATGTGGAGACTAGGAGAGGTCTCCTTCTTCAATATCAACAATCTCTAAGAGAAAGTCGATAGATTATGTAGGTCCCCGTGAGAATGAAACAAGCCCTTTAAGAGGAACTTGAGTGGCTTGGGAAGTTGTAGTGCGATGCGTCACCGGGTCCATGACGCCTTATCTTCAATACCGGTGTTAACTTAGTAACCACCAAGAGCATATGAATTGAACCCGGTTTACGCCCTAAGGTTGAATTATTGGAGGGCTATTTCTTTTCACCCTTTCACATTCATTTCTTTTCATTCTTCAACCCTTCAATGCTTACCGAGACTTCATAACCAAAACCTTGTTGGGTTTATTCCAGTACTAGTTCTGTCTCAGTCCGCACTCTTCCCATATCTCACTTTTCTCCTTTTTTCATTATACCTAAAGACTCTACACTATCTAGTGGATTGTCCCTGTGTAGATCCCTCCGGTTCTGGCGGATCGTGGGAACGAATACCTAACCTAACCATCCTTATAACACCATGAATAAAGTAAAATGGTCGGTCTTTTGGTACAGTTCCTTCTTCCTTGAAACCAATTGAAAAATCATTTGGAAAAACAATCAAGGTACTTGTGATACGAGATCAAAGCATTTTGTACCTTAATAGTTTTGATCATTTAGAAAACCTCCCCCTCAACATGTGCATATGATTTAGAAATTGTTTAGCGCATGGAGGCAAGAAGACTTTGAAATATTTTCTTTGATCACAGTTTTCATACAAAAAAGCCATTTGATTTTCTTGGTAAATTCTCCCCCTCAATATGTGCATAGGATATTTGAAATCATTTTATCACATAGAGGCAAGAGTTCTTTTGAAGTACTTTTCACAATCACAAAAGCCATTAAGAAACCATTTGCTCCCCCTCAATATGTGCTTCGAGATTAGAAAGCGTTTAGCACATATGAGAGAGCAGCTTGCACATTTTCATCAAATCGATCATCATATATCAAGTTTCATTATTAAATCACAAATTCTCCCCCGATCAAAAATATCAAACCCTTTGAGATTTTGGATCTCAAGTGATTTAATCAGGTTTGGAAAACATGGGAGAATATGTGGCCAGCTTTAAATACTCATCTTGTTTTTGGATAAATCCTCCTCCTCAACATGTGCAATGTGTATTTGAAATCGTTTGGCACATGGAGGCAGGAGTGCCTATAAAGGACTAAAACCGATTCCATTAAAACAGATTTGAGATTTAAATCACGATCTCTCCTCCGATCAAAAATTTCAAACCAATTGAGATTTGTGATCCCAATTGATTTAAATCATTTAAAAGATTTTGAGGAAAGACGTGGCAAGATTTAATTTTTGAAAAATGACAGAATAGGACCATTTTAAGACATTAAAGATTGTTAGTGTCAGGTATGATAGTTTTAAGAGATCTTTAAGTAAAATAAAATAATTTCACAATCAAACAAGAACAGAAAACATTTCATTTTGAAAGACCTTGATTCAAAAGAAAAATCATACCATGACATAACATTAAATCTTTAGATCACCACTTTTTAACGTACAAACGGACTTGATTGATGAAATATGGTTTGAAAATACTTTAAATTAAATCACACTCCCCCTCAATCGATGACCGTAGTCGTTGATTGAGTGACTTAGGTTTTGATAAAAACGAAGTCCGGTGATTTTCAAAATTAAGTCCAATTAATTTTCAGAACCAATATTTTTCCATTTTTCAAAACAATATTGTTTAAAAAATGTTATCCTGCACAAAGATACGTTAGGTGGATGAGCCACTTTTGTTGTTGTTGCTGTAGGGCTTGGAAGAAAAACCGTCTGCAGATGCAGTGAGACTTCTTCTTACGTTGCATTTTGAATGCCAACTGAGGTCAAATTAAGCTCCATTTCTTCAATCACTTAAGAAAACCATCTCGCGATGCAAGGGACCTCTTACGTTGCATATATGCCAACTCTCCATTGAAGTCAGATTAAGCTCCGTTTCTTCATTTGTCGACCCAAGATATAGTTACCCTTTCCTTTCGGCATCCAATCATCTTCAATTGTGGGATCCGGATCGGGAACATTCTTATGTACCAATATACCTGCATACGTTAGTTAACACACATACAGATGTATGGTGGCCGACAACACCCAAACAATAATCGACTAATAAAAGTCAATTCAACATGCCAATCAGATCATTTAAAGTATGGGAATTATGTGTTTATCAAACTCTAATCATCTAATCCTAACAATCTTATCCTATACACCTAGTCCTTCAACATAGGTTAACATCATTTTTAATTAAGCATATTAGGATAATTAGATAAGTCCGATAGATGATATAAATTTGAAAACATTCTCCCCCTCAATCAATGACTCATTTTTTGAAAAGTTTAACAGCACTGAAGTCATTGATTGATTTTTCAATTTTAATAAGAACTCTGAAACTGATTGTTTTTAAAGCAACTCATTTTACCACCATTTTGTTAAAACAACAAATATTTTTCTGAAGAATTTAAGACGGAAAAACATTTGTGTAGGAACAGCAGTCCTTCGACATACTTTCCTTTATTGATATAGGATAAGTGCACGATATTTTTGAAAATAGGTTTAGCGCAGCACTTTCCTTCCTTGAAAAATGGGTTGCTATCAGAAATAATAGCAAGCCGTGGTTAAAGCACGGGTTACAGTCTGAAGTAACTGCAAGCCATATTTTGAGACATGTTTAGAAAAATAATATTTACACCTCCTGCTCGAACTTCATCTATGGTCCCGTGCCATTATTGAATGACATTTCTAAGACCGCAGATGTTATCGATACCAGAAGACATGTCATGAGAAAACATATTTTTGGTATTTTTGAAATTTTCTGATTTTTTATGGGTTTTTGTTGATTTTATTGTTTTGCTGGTTTTATAATTTTGTATTTGGTTTTTGATAAATATATACAAGGATAGAATAGATGATATAATTTAAGAAAGATAATGATACGAGTACCGAGATAAGGATATCGAGCAGCACATCGTAGAAGATAGAATTCGTCATCTCTTAAACTTCCACCACCAAAGCTTTGAGGCTCTGAATGAGAGAAATTGAACCATCCGAAAGTGAGACTTTGGGCTTCCCCAAACCGAAAATCCTTATGTTGAGCAGATTGAAGCTCTATTTCAAGCTTGCTTTAGCCATGTGCACAAAGAAGCACACCATTATCATAAACCCAGCTGCTCCTTTTAAGAATAATCACCGTGATTCTTCGTTCGAGGCTATATCATCCAATAGAACAACAGCAACGTATCATCCCACATTTAAATAATCTTCTCAAATTCCTTTCTACTGAAGTCTGAAATGATCCATTCCAAAAGGTGTCAAGAGAACACTTCCCCCGCATCGTTGGAATTATAACACTAAAAGCCTTGATGAGTAAAACCTTGAGTTTCTCTGCAGTCATGACATTTGTTTTCCCGGGATATCTTCAATCACTTAGAAGTATTAAGCTCATCAAGTTTACTCGCCATGAGTCAAACCTTGAGTTTCTCTGCGGTAATAACATTTGTCTTTCCGGGATATCTTCAGTTACTTAGAAGTATTAAGTTCATCAAGTTTACTCGCTTTGTGTTTAGATGTGCGTCTCCTTCCCCCTTGCTGGTTTTGACACTTCAGAATCAGCAACATATTGTAAGCCCAAATACTTGAAATCTTTTTAGAAGAGCATTATTAGCACAAATATATCTGTGAGAATCAACTTGCTGAAGTAAGTGAGCAAGTCTAATTGGGGATTAAATCAAACATTTCACTCTCCCCCAATTAGTGCTCTCCCCTAAACCGACAATCCTTTTGATAAATGCCTTGAATAAGAAGAAGTCTTTAGATAATCAAATGCAACTTGTCTTTAGTCTTCTAACACAGAAAATGTAGAACCGACTGTAGACTCGACCTTCTTCAAGATTGTCCGAATGGGGAATAGAGTGTTAACATCTTTAACTCACACCAAAAAGCATCCCACCAAAAAGCATCCCAATTAACTTACATCTTGCAAATCCCTTTACCTAAAATCCCTCCCAATCAAACAAGAACAGAAAGATGTTCATCAAGGAAATCAACAATCAGGCCGCAACGAACACACAAGATGGTAACACCAAACTACCAATCACATCAAACAAGAACAGAGAGATTGTTCGGAATCATCATGTTGATGTATACGTGAAGCATTAACCGGAAGCACTTTGTGGATAAACTCATCAATCCGAGTGAAGATGTCAACCAACGGCTCTTAGAAGAAACTCCATGTAAAGATAATCCGATAAGAAGAAGCTAGGTTCTTACATGAGTTAGGAGCCGTTTGACCATATATTCTCAGATATAAATCAACCATGCAGTATTATCACACTTCTTCTCCCCCTCAAGAATTGCATACGGAGTTGTCATTCTTGATTAAATAAGTAAAAATCATCCGAATGTTCTATTCACACTTCTCTCCATAAAATCGGCACATGATGTCGCCATCTTCATTATAATTGAGCAAGTGGAATGAGAAAACAATCAGTGGTAGCCCGGTTCACTTGATGACTGAAGCGCATGGAAAATGTATGAAGCATGTTGATGAGAATGTTCATAATAAGAAGATTTCTCTTCTTCAGAAGATAAAGCGCACTGAAGCGTACACTTTTCTTTTCTTTAGAGTACGAGGCATGAACTGTTGTGTTCATACGTCATAATGTTGAAGTACGAGGCCTGAACTGATGTGAATAGACGTCATAAATCTCTCTCTTTTCAATCTCTTGGCAAAATACGTAATCAACCCCATTATCATTCAGTAGGCCCTTTGTTGTGACAGCTGATGGAGAAAACCCAATATGATGAATTTGACCCTGAAGTAAACTAACCCGAACTCGTGACTTAAACTTGCACATATGTAACAAAGAGCGGTGCCGAGACTTCATTCCCATTTGAATCTCTAAGTACTCTATACTCTTCAACCAACCAACCATCAAGTATAAGACGTACATCACCTCTTGAAAATCCACAATTAAATGTGACATCGAGCACTACAACGTAACTCCTTAAAGTGATAGTTATTTTGTGGCAAAAGAGCCCAATTTCCTCTTGGTAAAAGAAAAAAAACTCCCAAGAATAACTAGATTTCCATGTCTTTGTTTTTGATAATAAGCTTGAACAAGGATCATGAAGAATCTTCATCCAACCATCCCCGATACCTTCAGATACTAAGTACACTCGCCCGTGATATTTCACTTCAACCTCAAATAAATAATACTGAATTAACGCCGTTGTCACATCTTGTGAATAAAAGCTCAAATCTAGCCTCCTTTGACTTTTTAAGTGAACTATGATAATGGTTTCATCCCGACCATGGTTAAATGCACATAACCCCGTAAAACCTTGTAATAACCAAACTGCCATGACAAATATTCAAACACACATCCAATTCATTAAGTACACCCGTTTATCCCATCTTCGAAACAGAAAACGTAGCACCAACATCAAATGAGATCCCGAAATACACTTTTCTTTCTCCAAGATGGTTCCATCAATACGGGATTTTACAATTCTATGGTTTAAATCGAGAAATAGGTTCTTTTGCGGGATTTTAAAAAACCAAGAATAAACCGTAAGATAGATCCGGAAATGCACTTTACTTTTACCAGGATGTTTCCATTGTTACGGGATTTTACAAGTCTATGATTTAAACCGAGAAATAGTTTCTTTCACGGGATTTTACAAAATCAAGACAAAATCGTAAACAATGTCAGCTTGAATGAATTATAACAATTTTGGTTTCAGTGAATATCTGTTTTAGGGGAACATGTAGCGGTTCATCAACGGTTCAAACACCAACATCAATAACATCATCAACCATCCAATAAACACTTTGGTAAACACATCATTCAAGCTTCTGTCGGCTGTTGCTGTGACCACATGGAGAAGTAAACTCGATATACCAAACTTGAACATGACGAAAAATTCCCCAGATTTGTTACTTAAGGTTGTACTAATCCTCTTGAAAAAGAAACAGTATAACCAATGTACAAAACCTCTTGACATTCTCAACTGAGTGAGACACTGAAGTGATAGTTACGTTGTGGGTTAAACGAGAAAGAATCACAACCGTAATTAAATAGCCAAGTCTTTATCACCCTCTATAAACGCCCAAACAAGTCATCTTCGCGGAAAGGTAGAAAGAAAGAAGACGAAATAAGTAAACACGCCCAGAAAACCTCACTTCATATCCCAAAGAGAAACATCGTACAAACAACCCCGTAGTCAACTTTGTTTAATCATAAGTTCAAGCCGCAACACAGAATCCTTCGTGAAAATGTATAAACCAAGGTATCAAATAATCTCAACATTACAAATCAGCATCTGATCCAATAATTCATTAAGCCCATTCCAATCCAAATCCAATACAACTCCGGCCCACCAGTAATATTTCGAATTCAACCATCTGTGAAATTTATCTCAGGCCGTGAATTGAGTATCTTCCGTGAAATTTAATATGACCGAAATACCACTCTCAATGTTAATCATTAACAATTTGAATTCCAAAAAAAATCTTATAATGAGAAAATTCGGCTAATACAAATTTTATACCATTTCAATTAACCGAATATCATTCGTCCAGCCCATTTCCATGTGGAATATCATTCGGCCCATAACAATCCCATTGTACACGATCCAAGACCTGATAACACACAATGCCCTAAACATGGGTATATAACTGCCCTTGATTTACACACTACCCTAATATTTCTCACTTCCAAACCCTAATCACATATGATATGTCGCCTCTCTTCTCCTGATATTCCTCTCACCAAACCGAATATATCAGGACATCATAAACTCACAACATATATCAATCCTTGACCAATTCCATCTTACTTAATCACCCTCAATACTTAATCCTTTCAGATTAAAACGCATCCAACAAACTCCTACATACGAATACTCAACCGGATCAGCCCACTAGTTCGTTTGTACATTCATGATGTCCTCGCCACAGGGATGGCTAGAAGGTCCATCGTCATAGCCACAGGGATGGTGTGATGGAGAGGGGTTCGACATCTATTAGTGGTGACGGGTAAGTTATATTGAGAACATTGTTGTTATGTTTATGTAATAACCGAATCATGAAGAGAGAATGAAACCCCATATGGTTTTGTTCTTCATTCAATAATTCGAATATTAACATTAAAACCTAGATCTATGAGGCATATGATCTTTTGTGTATAGATCTTTGAGGTCTATGTGTTTGATGAACCTAACATAAACGGATCAAGGCTGAGATAATTTTTCAATATCATATGTACTGGTTGTTGTTTTGTTTGTCATATGGCTCGAAAGAAAAAAAATTAGATCAATGATGGTTTGATATTATTCGTGTTTAAGACTCTTGAAAGTCTTGGATGTAACTTATGAGAACCAAGAAAATAACTAACTGAGATCTAGAACTTGGGCTCGGATTTTTTCATTAGTATAGATCAGTGATGTACTCTTTAATTCGTAAGACCTACAAGTGTCTTTGTGTACATTTGTACCACACGAAAAAGATAAACTGAGATCAAAATTAATCTGAAATGTTTCCTGTTATTTTTTCATATCTTGTCGATATAAGTGGACTGATGATGTGGTTTAGAACGGAGGTCGTTTGTAATGGTATTGTGTTGTGGTCGAGTCTTGGTCTTAACTAGTCATTTTCTTCTTCTTCTCTTATTCTCTGTTGCAAGTCGCTAGCCAAAATCATTGAGCAAGTCGCTAGTACTTTTTCCAAAGCAAGTCGCTACGACTTGTTAAGTAACAAGTCGCTAGGTCAAAAGTCAATTCGCTAGATAAGTCAAGTCGCTAGCCAAAGATTTTCAAGCACAAGTCGCTATAACAACTTCATTTTTTTTAACACAACTCGCCACGACTTGTAAATACAAGTCGCTAGGCATATTTGTTATACAACTCGCCACACCAAATCGCTAGGTAGATTCAGTGAATTTGGACATCTTGTTCTGTCAACTCGCTAGCATGAATATATGAGTTTTCCGACCACTTTCCGACGATATTCATATGAAACACAGAAAAACTGCATAAAGATTATTTGACTGTTTTGACAAGTTATCAGATGACCCATTTAGACCACAAATTGACCACATAATGACCTCACTATTTCACAGATATTGGTAACAAAAATATTAACAAGATGCTGTTTGGACCACAAGACAGATTAACCAAGACAAGATGACCATTTTGACCATTAGATAAAACATTTAAACAAACAAATGATGTAACCAGTAAACGTGTGAAACTGTTTAGCAAAATAGTGTAAAGTTTTTTTTTTCGACCACAAAAAATATGAAACAGTGAACAGGATGAATGAAAACAAACCACAAACAACAACCATGGTACGGACCACACAAATCAAAGATAACACAATAACCTTGGCTCTTGATACCATTTGTAGGATCGATATATTTATTGTGTTGATGATTCGGGTGGTCTTGGATGATCAAAATACATGTTATCCATTAGAGAGAGAAAGTAGAGAGAGAGGGAGTTTCTTGGTAGAGACTTGTAGAACAAAAATGTTGTAAGATATAGGATTTCACAAACACACTAAACCATAATCACTATGGGGCGTACAAAAGTGTTTAGAGAGAGAAAGTTCTAGTGAGAGAAAGGAAGAGAGTTAGGAACTATGTGAAACAAAGAAAATGGTATTGAGCCCAACCCTCTACCTTGGGAGGTAGAGGTATTTATAGTATCTTACAAACAAACGCCACCTATGGGTCATGGATCGTGCATACAGGTGGGTAAAGACCCGTCCGTCCTCCACGGTGTTACTAAACTAAATACTACTTAATCATAAAATAACTATGACTACGAGCTCTCTAACGATTACATATACTTGAGGTGACCGACTCTTTAATACCTGGAATTTCTAATTCCGAACAATCTCCCCCTAAGGGAGGTCACCTCAAACACACATTAAACTTACATTGAATACAAACAGATATTACATTATAAATTGTTCTTGTACTCTTGATGAATTACTTCGCTCTGAAGCTCGTAGTCATTGATTCTTCATAATGCATGTTTGGTTAATCCAGGTGGAGGTCTTTTACTGATCCACGTGATAATGAGTTTTGAGCCAGCTTTGAGATCATCAGCTACATTAAATCTCTGATTCTTCCTATGTGGTGTTGATAATATGTGATGTTGTGACATTTGGACCGACATGCTCACATTCTTGATCATGATTTCTTCTTATCAGAGTAGCGGAAGCTTTTGTTGATTCATGATATTGGCAGCAACGTGGCAGAAGCATGGAGTGATAATATCAGAGTCTTTGATGCACTTATCATGATTTCTTTAGAAATGAATGTGTTGTGTGAGCATGCGGCTATGGATTGACCGCTCCATTCTGATCAGCTGCAAACGTCGGGCGTACCTGCATACAACAGTTAGTAATAAAGCATACAAAAGTGTCTTTGATCACTTTCGTTGAATTGAGGTACACAACCCACGGTTCCCCATTGATCGAGATTAGCAAATC
Organism: Chrysanthemum lavandulifolium; assembly: GCA_022545495.1. NCBI lineage: Eukaryota > Viridiplantae > Streptophyta > Magnoliopsida > Asterales > Asteraceae > Chrysanthemum > Chrysanthemum lavandulifolium. Next base: position 266,627,386 of record CM040243.1, on the reverse strand, counting down.
TTTTGTGATCGGTATAATTCCAAAGAATTTCCTTGACAGGGTTTCGCAGCTGCTCTAGCCGTTCTCAAACCGGAGCATCTCAAAGAAGACAACACGGAGTGAGTGAACCAGCAAATAGAGATTCACTGATTGATGAAAAGAGATTTGAAAAATAATCATGTATCGCTCAATAGAAATTGTTTTTGCAATACAACGAAGTTTTAGTGAAAAATCATTTATCAATCATAAACACCTTTTGATTTGAAATAATTGTACACAGTCGATGTGCTTAGAGAAAAAGGTTTTTAAACACAACAACCGGTTTTTCAAAGGCATCCGTCAATCCGTTTTCTTGGACCTGGATTGATTCAATTTTGAATCGCTCCACTGATGATGTCCATATGACACAATTAAGCCTTGGCAATACCACAAGGATAGTGCGTAGGACTCATAAGATATAATCTCACATTCCACATTGTGTGAAATAGTGAGTCTTCAAGAAATAAGTGTCCTAAAGAGATTAATTGATGATCTCGTGGCTCTAGACTCAATTAGTGCTCTTTTGGTTTCCTGTGCCGGAGACTAGGGAGAGGGTCTCCTTCTTCAATATCAACAATCTCTAAGAGAGAGTCGATAGATTATGTAGGTTCCCCGTGAGAATGAAACAAGCTCTTTTAAGAGGAACTTGAGTAGCTTGGGAAGTTTAGTGCAGTGCGTTACTAGGTCCATGATGTCTTGTCTTCAATACTAGTGTTACCTTAGTAACCACCAGTAGCATATGAATTAAACCCGGTTTCTACCCTAAGGTTGAATTATGGGAGGGCTATTTATTTTCACCCTTTTCACATTCCAATTCTTTTTCATTCTTCAACCCCTTCAGTGCTTACCGAGACTTCATGACTAGAACCTTGTTGGGTTTATTCCAGTACTAGCTCAGTCTCAGTCCGCACTCTTCCCATATCTCATTTTTCTCCTTTTTACAGAATACCTAAGGACTCTACACTAGCTAGTGGATTTTCCCTGGGTAGATCCCTCCGGTTCTGGCGGATCATGGGAACAAAATACCTAACCTTATCATCCTTATATCACCATACATAAAGTAAAGTTGGTCGGTCTATTTGGTATTGTTCATTTGCCTTTTGAACCAATTGAAAACCATTTGAAAGTCAATCCAGATACTTATGATATATTATCAAAGCATTTTTTACCTGAATTATTTTTGATATTTTTAGAACAAGAGCTCCCCCTCAACATGTGCATAATGTATTTGAAATCGTTTAGCACACGGAGGCAAGAGGAAGAATTAACTTCTTTGATTACCATTATCTAAAAGATATCATCATCACTTCCCAATCCATTTGATTAGATACATCATTTTGAGGAAGGATGAGGTTTTCAAAATTTTGCTCCCCCTCAATATGTGCCTCGAAGTTTGAAAGAGTTTTGCAACTATTAGGAGGAACCTGCACTTAGTGACAATTCAATCACATTTCAATAATTTCAGGTTTAAAGTAGATGCTCCCCCTCAACATGTGCATGAAACATTTGAAATCGTTTGTCACATGCGGGGAGTATAACTTGTACATCCTTATAAAACCTTTTATCGAATTATCAGTATAAATCCAATTTAAATTACAAATTCTCCCCCGATCACAATTATCAAATCATTTGAGAATCGTGATCTCAGTAGATTTAAATTGTTTTTGAAAGCTTTTTAAGGAGAATTGTGACTTGATTTTGAAAACATTTTAACTGATAAGGATCGAATTTTGAGACTTTAGACTCCAAAGATTTAAACATGCTTGTGTTTCTTTTGAAAACCAACCATTGTTTGAAAAAAAATACACTTTTTAATTAAAAATCATTCTCCCCCTCAATCAATGACATAAGTTGTTGATTGAGAGATAGATAGTTTTAAAAACCGTTTAGTACAAATGATTTTCAAAAATTGAGCCCGAGTAATTTTTTCAAAGCAATTCGTTTTCATTGGATAGTGAGAATTTTTTATAGAATCAGAGCATGAGATTTGAAAAACATGATAAAGCATGGCTCTGTTCTTTCTTTTTAACACGGGTTACTGCCTGAAATGACAATAAAAACACCATTTTTCTTCGCCTCATTTTTTTTGAACATTCGAACAACATCTAAAGTCCCGTATCATTCTTTGAAAGACAACATTAAGACCGTAGATGTTATCGAATCGAGAAAAGCATGACAAAATGACAATATTTTTGAGGATTTTTCGAATTTTTCACATTTTTATGGATTTTGAAAGTTTTATAATTTTCTATTTGATTTTTTGAAGGTTTTGTAATTTTGTATTTTGCTTTTAAAAAAAATATATACAAAGAGATAGATGAAGAAAGACCTTCACTCGCCTTCCTCCTCAAGACGTTTGAGTGTTCGGTTGAAGGCTTTTCAAGCCAAGTCGTGGAAGAATAAACTCAAAACGCTCACTGGAAGAGCTTTGGTGAAGATGTCGCTAACCGGTATTCGATCCTCACAAAATAGAGTTCCACCACACCTTTTCCACTTGTTCCCTGATGAAATGATGTCGAATGTCGATATGCTTTGCCCTTGAGTGTTGAACGTTATTGCAAGAAAGAGCAATAGCACTTTTATTATCACAGTACAGAGGGATTTTGTTGAATACAAAGCCATAGTCAGATAATTGGGATCTCATCCATAAGATTTGAGCACAACAAGATGACATGGCTATATTTTTTTTGGTCTACCATGATCCCTGAGTGGTCCTCATTCAGTTTTGTACGCTCAATCATGGGAGTGTCAACAGAGTCACTAGAATCAAATCCAAATTTCTTTAAAATCTCATTTGCATATTTAGATTGATTTATGAAAATGCCTCCGGGACTTTGTGAAATTTGTAATCCTAAGAAAAATGACATTTGTCCCATCATTGACATTTGAAATTTAGAACCCATTTCTTTGAAAAACGGTCACACTCATTGGGGTTAGTCGAGGCAAAGATGATATCATCAACATAAATTTAAACATGAATTAAGTGTTTGCACGACTTCTGGTGAACAATGTTGGATCAATCGCTCCTTTCTTGAGCCGGTAGATAGAAGAAACTTTGATAGCGCACCATACCATGCCCTCGGAGCTTGCTTTAAACCATAAAGATCCTTCTTCAAACGATAAACGTGAGTAGGATGCTCTTGATTCACAAAGCCTTGAGTGTTGGTGACGAGACGACTTCTTTAAGATCTCCGCTCGAAATGCCATCTTTACATCCATCCGATAGACTATCATATTCTTACTTGCAAAGATTAGCCAAGAATATTCGATTACCTCGATTCGAGCCACGGAGAAAATGATTCTTCAAAGTCTATGCCTCCTCTTGACAAGATCCTTTAGCAACATATCGAGCCTTGTTCTTTAACACATCACCATGTTCATCAAGTTTCACTTTGAAGATCCATTTTAGAGCAATGATCATAGCACAACTGGAGCGGTACTAATTCCCATACATCAAGTCGATCAAACTCATGAATTTCTTCTTGCATGGCATTGAACCAGCTATCTTCATTCATGGCGGTTTTAACATCTTTTGGTTCAATCTTTGAGAGTACGGAGTTGAAAAAGCACCATAAGGCATCGGTTGCAAGTTGTTTCCGTGTGGATACTGGACGATAGGGATTTCCAATGATGTTGTCTAATGGATGATCGTTAGTCCATTTTCTGAGGTATTCATGTGGTAGTTGTTGAGGGACTAAGGTAGCAGAGTCGATGTCTCCTGAAGAAGATGGTTCTGATGATGATTCAGGAGCAAATATGTTTTCAAATATAGCATCTTCAAGAGTAGCAAAGGGATTAACATCATCATTGATGCCAGAAACAGTTCCATGATGTACATTCGAAGATTGATGATTTGTTGATGAGACTGAGTGATCAGCAGCAGGCGCTTCTTGACTTAATGATATTGAGACTGAAGGATTGACTTCATTCACAGGGATATGAGCAGCCTCTATTGTAGGGATCGACAGTTCATTAGCACTTGGCTCATAATGCTCATCAAACATAGGATCAAACAATTTCTTTAAATCATCTTCAGATGGAGGTAAATATGGAATTGTTTGAGAAGAGTTTGGTACAAGGGATGAACCAATGGGACTCTTTTGAAGTGCGGGTCCTGAACTGGATTGTCCAGAAGCCATTTGACCGGTCAGCTCATCAAACGTGACGTGAATTGTTTCCATGATATTTCGGGTTCTCTTGTTTTAGATTCGGTAACCTTTTCTGTTAGGTGCATAGCCTACAAAAACCCCAATGTCCGCTTTAGCTCTCAGTTTTCCTAAATCTTGACCATCATTATTTGGATAACATAAAGCACCGAACACACGAAGGAATGATAGATCAGGTTTTCTATTGTGGACAAGTTCATAAGGAGTCTTTCCATGAGAATTGTGAATTAGAGATCGATTTTGAGTGTAACAAGCAGTGGCAATAACTTCAGCCCATAGAAACATTGGAACCTTTGAGTAAATCAGCATTGTCCTAGCAGCTTCTACAAGAATTCGATTTCGTCTTTCAACCACACCGTTCTGTTGAGGAGTTCGAGGGACACTTCTTTGGGGACTGATTCCAACATTTCCATAAAATCATTGAGTTCTTTATTAACAAACTCAGTTCCATTGTCAGTACGGACGATTCGAACTATTTTGTTGAGTCGGATCTGAAGTTGTTTAATGAGTTTAATGATGACATCCGAGTTTCATCCTTCGTCCTCAAAAACTTAACCCAAGTGAATCGGAGTAGTCATCAACCACTACTAACACATATCTCTTCCCATTAATAGTTTGCACTCTCATTGGGCCGCATGATCCATATGAAGGGTATGAAGGACTTCCATTACGAGTTTGTGGGTTTTGGTTTGTGGGCATATTTCGTGCTTTTTCCCGCTTGGCGGTGAACAAAGATGATCTTTTCATATTTTAACTGGGTAAGCCTCGACAAGATCCTTTCGGAAAGGTTGTTTATGGTGCCAAGTTCAAGTGATTGAGACGACGATGCCATAACCATGACTTTGTTTTAGAAGCCTTTGACGGTGATTGGAGAAGACTTCATCATGTCTTCGATAGAAATGGTGTATAGATTAGAACCTCGAGTACCTCTTATTAATTCCACACCATCAAGTTGTCTAACGAAGCAAGTATGTTTTCTAAAGGCTACCTCTAGATCGTAATCACGAATTGACCAACAGAGAACAAATTATGACCAAGACCTTCCACATAATATACCACGGAGATTACACTTTGCCAACTACATAGTCACCATAACCCATAATTGCTCCAAAATGGTCATTTCGAATCTAACAGTCCGATGAATTTGCTCACGAAGTTCATGAGTCGCGACCGGTCTCCAAATCATATGCTTGGAACAACTGAGTCCAAGTACCACGTAAGCGATTTGAACGATCTGCAGTTGAACACGACAAGAATGGATAAGCGGATAATCGGATCCCCATGCAAGAATGGGTTCCACTTGGTTAGTCACGATGGTGGAACACCCACATCGAAATAGAAACATCCATATCGAGTAGAAGAAATGGAATCATTAGGAATAGATGCCTTTGGTGGTGTATGTATTTGACCTATTCAAAGTATGTTCACTTCTAAGGAAATAGTTCTACCAAGAGGCATCCATTTTCTAGTGGGCATAGTCTTAGCGGTTTGAGGACAAAGCCGATTATTCTTATGGCTAAAAGGTATCCAATAATAACCTATCTTTATAAATGTTCTTCCCGTGGGTTTCACTTGTTTCTAACAATCTTTCATCTTTGCCTTTTTCTTTTTGCACGATTATTAGCATTAACAATTTTAACTAGGCATTTGACAACATTAGACAAAGCATTCACACCACATTCATGATTAGCAATGAAATTCAAGCGACATCATTACAAGGTTTGCAAATAGTATCGAATTAATTAATTACAAGATCGCCTATGGCTAATACTAGAATCAACACGATTCGCTTTATTCAACACAAGCTTAAAGTTCCTAGGTTGGTCTTCTACTCTCTTCCAATGCACATTTTTGCTTGCGAGGTCCTATCTTGCTTGGTATTTCACGGAGGCTTTGACCGCTAGCTTTAATGTCAATGATTACTCCTATAGAGGAATTATGGGAACATTATTTGGTTGATCTACTTTTGCATTCCCGAACTAGACGTGCAAGGATCTCAGACATTAGAAGGCACATTGATGTTCACTTTCTTAAACCGGGCTGGAATGGTTTGAATGCTTGGCACTAGGCATAGAACAAGGCATCACGGCTTTGCCTTTTGTACCTAAGGATTTTGGACATGTTGCAATTACACATTCAAGCAGCTCTTGAAATCGTTTGTCACATGCGGGGAGGATAGCTTGTACATCCTTATAAAACCTTTTCTCGAATTATCACCATAATCACTATAAAACCTTTTATAAAACCTTTTACAAACACACTAAACCATAATCACTATGGGGCGTACAAAAGTGTTTAGAGAGAGAAAGTTCTAGTGAGAGAAAGGAAGAGAGTTGGGAACTATGTGAAACAAAGAAAAATGGTATTGAAGCTCCAACTCTCTACCTTGGGAGGTAGAGGGTATTTATAGTATCTTACAAACAAACGCCACCTATGGGCTGTGGATCAGGCATACAGTGGGTAAAGACCCGTCCGTCCTCCACGGTGTTACTAAACTAAATACTACTTAATCATAAAATAACTATGACTACGAGCTCTCTAACGATTACATATACTTGAGGTGACCGACTCTTTAATACCTGGAATTTCTAATTCCTAACAAATGTGAAAGGTTAGATTGAAAGCTCCACCCCTTCCATGGATGGAAGGGGTATTTATAGTTACAAACATAACGACCTCCTATCGGCCTGTGGATCAGGTATATAGTGGATAAAGACCCGTCCTTCCTCCACGGTGTTACACTAAACTATTCTACGCTACTGACTAACTAATTAAATACATAATAACGTAAATAACTACAAGTCTACGAGCTAACATATGCTAGACTATAATTGGGGTGACCGTCACTTTAACATGGAATTTCCAATTCCTAACAAACCATATTATCAGAAACTTACCTACTGTTAAAGAGGACTTTACAAGGAAAATATAGCAATTTGAATCACCTAAAACGAGTACACGAGTCAAAAGATACGGCCAAAAGAAGTTAGCGAAACCAAAACACCAAAACTGCCAAACAACCCTACTGCCAAGATCTGGAAAATTTTAGAGGCACTTCTGGTCCGTTTCATCAAAAAGTTAAAACACGAAAGTTGTCCGGAATGATGTTTTACGTCTACTGCATAGAAACCCAGCCTAAAAAGACCAAACGATAGCATTTTTCTGCTTCAAATTAGGGTCAAAGTTTGGTTTTCCACAATTTAAAGAATATAGAAACCATGTTGTTATCAAGGGTAATTACATACTAACTTAACATACTTCATTCATATTAGTTTTCCTAAGCTTAATCAACCTTCGGGATAGTGATTTCACATGTGAAACTATACTTGTAATAACCAACTTTACAATTTAGAAACTTTTAAACTTTTCTTTAAACACGTGTGACATAAATTATGACGATACTTGTAACCATTATGATTTCCTAATCATAACCAAACAACCTTGTAACTTTTGTTTTGCAAACCATATGAACATTTTGACACTTATGATATGAAATCAAACAAGCAAACTATATGTTTTACCTACTAAGTACTACAACAGTAGGGAACTTCACATGAGGGGCCTCTCAGGGGTGTTCGTACTGCCGAGTTTGCTAGATTAACAATTTAACGTGTCCTGGCTCCTCATACGTTCACTACATGACCTCTGGACTGTGATGGCCCGAACGGTAGTACGGTATCTATAAACTATATACGTTTTCACAAACTAAACTGTTACTATAAGAAACAAACTATCAAAGACTACATCATGATCAATATAAGGACATATATAGGCTCGTTATATATTATCTTGGAAATTATTCCAAACTTAAGTCGCAACATCCTATTTTAGGTTTGCACATAGAGGTTTCCCGGCTTATCCATCATATTCGTTAGAGTACTAATCATCATCAAACTCACGGTGAGTTCATAGCCCCACTTTCTATTACTTAATTGTTTTACAAACCCTTGGGGGGGATACATGCTATTTTTAAATTGAACACATTGCTTTGAAACTAACTGTATGCTATACCTGAATGTATTATTTGCACTAAGTACCACCATTGCCAAACTTAAGTCCCTATTATCATGAATCATTAATCACTTGCGGGTGAACGCGAATAATTTGGATAGATCTATCGGGATTGACGAATCCCGCTTGTTTGACCAAGTCTGGTAAACAAAAGCACTCTATTTGAAGAACCATAGGTTTATTGGCAAATTACCTATTAGGGCAACTGTTATTATTATATCAATTTCTATTGACAAGCTGTTAATGTTTTCGGTATCATGAGCTTAGTGCAATAATATATGTTTTGTTTCCTAAACTATGAGTGTGAGTCTATAGCTCATACTACAAATATATTGTGTTCAATAATCAAACTAAACTCTATGAATTCACTCAACCTTTTTGTTGATGATTTAATCATGTATCTCAGGTCCATATTGTACAAGGTTGGCACGGAGGAGCACGGATACTCAAGAAGGCTATAAATTTTATTATTATTCGAAAACTCATTTAATGTAATTTGTAAACCATGAAACTAATGGGACCTCATTTTGTAAACTCTGATATTTATATAAATCGAATGATAAATCTTTTAAAACGACTCTATTAGAATTCATTTTTTATTGTTATAACTGTTGTGCCATGAAGTAACACCCAGTTTGAATTCCACTGCGTATCACAAAATTAGGGGTGTTACATCGAGCGCTGCGAGCTCTAGTGGGAGTCAATCGTGTACTTTTTTGGGTCATATATCCGAAAAATATGCTCAGAAAGCGGACGCTCAAGCGGCTTGTTACGAGGTGAGGCGGGAGAAAGAAATTGCTGCGTTAGAGATGAAGGAGATGAAGTTTCTCATGCTAGATCCCAATTTGAATCTTGACCCGGCAAAAGCAGAGATCATCCGAAAGAGGCAGGAACGAATAATGAAGAAATATGCCGGAAGAGATGACTAGGTTTCTTATTATTAGTATGTTGGTAAGGATTTAAAAGGTACACTTTTGAGGGGTCCTTTAAGCCCTTAATCGACCACTTTTATATCCGTTACTGCTTAATTCGTTCCTTTTCACTTTTTAGATCTCTTGAAGGCAAATTGCTGGAATGACACTTATTCGGACGAAAAGGCGCGAATATATGAAGAAGATGGCCAAAGTCAAGAATCAAGACACTCAAGCTGCAGGAATTGAAGGTGACGTCATAACAAAGTTGATGTGGTCAAGACGAAAACCTAATGGCGCCGATCCGACGGCGTCGCAAATAAAGAGTGACGTCGTCGCATGTTTTAACTCTATATATAGAATGTGGACCGAATAATCTTTATCTTATGCTTCATTTGTAATAGTTAAAACATGAAGGACTAAACATGTTAGTTAGAAACCTTTTAACCGAAAGTTAGTTATGGATAGGGTAGTTATTTCGGTTGGAAAAGGAAAGGATGCATCGGTTCATTTGTACCGATTCATAACCTATATATATGTGTATGCATGCATCGAAATAATGTTAGAAAACATAGACAAAATATTTACTTATTCAATACATTGCAACTTATAATATATCAAGAAAAAGTTGGGACAACAATTGGCATCAAGAGCAAGGATCTTTCACACCGAAACAAAAATTTCTGTTTTCTCCAAAGAACCATTAACGAGAAGCCATAAGAGACGCTGAAAAAAAAAAGGAATTGAACACCGCTGTTCTTTCCTTTGGCATGGGACGTTTGTTTTTATAAATCTTCCAAATAAGAAAACAAACAAGTTTTGAATAAGGAGAAACGTAGAAGAGATAGTGCATGATCTGTTTTGCGTAGAAGTTGCAAGCGTACACATCAAACCACTAGTACAAAAACGGGATTTGGTCACGCATGGTCGAAATGGAACAGCCACACATTCGCATATTTGTGTGGCTGAAGGTACGAAAATTGACAACATGTACTAATTAGTCACACATGAAAATTTTAATTGTGTGACCATTAGAACTGTATCGCCACACAATTGAACGTTGTGTGGCTAAAGGTATCTGGTGATTTTGTTTCAGATCATTTAGCCACATATGAATTTGGAACACGTAACAAATACAAGTAACCTTGATACGTTAGTCACATGAAGTAATTTTTTGTGTGTCTAAATCATAGATTCAAGTTTTGTCACACATTATTTAAGGGTGAATGATATGTTTTGCCAAGTCTTTAGCCACATCAGAAATTGGAACAAGTGACAAATGAAAAGTAAGGTTGAAGCATTAGTCACGATATACATATAAACAAAGACAAATATATGTCACACTTGAACACTTGTGACCAAAAGCCATATATGGTCACACTAAATGTTTTGTCACACATTCGTTAAGTGTAGCCAAAATCCAAAGACATATGTTCACGTAAGTTAATATGTGTGTTTAAAGTTTAGTTTGTGTTAGCTTGCCGAAGCTAATCTATAAAGTCACATTTGCTACTAACACCGTGACCAAATGCCATATATGGTCACACTAAGCGTTTGTCACACATATTATTCAAGTGTAGCTAAAATCCAAGACATATGGTCACGTAACTTAATATGTGGCCATTGGATGATGAATAGTCACTCAAAATACACGTTTCCTCACTTTAAACACCATATGGTCACACTTATTAACACTTTTAGCCACTTTATGGTTAAATGTATGTGACTAAATACCCAAAACAAACATGCTTTGTGTGACTAAATGTTAGAAAAGGCCACACAAACATAAAATTCATGTGGCCATTGGATGATCAATAGTCACACAAAAGACACCTTTCTTCACTTGAAATACCATATGGTCACACTTATTAAGACTTTTAGCCACTTTATGATTAATTGTGTGTGACTAAACACCCAAAACAAACATGCTTTGTGTGACTAAATGTTACAAAAGGCCACACAAACATAAAATCCAAGTGGCCATTGGATGATCAATAGTCACACAAAAGACATATTTCTTCACCTTAAACACCATATGGTCACACTTATTAACACTTTTAGCCACTTTATGCTTAATTGTATGTGACTAAATAACCAAAAGAAACATGCTTTGTGTGACTAAATGTTAGAAATGGCCACACAAAAGAAATTTGATGTGGCCATTGGATTATCAATAGTCACAAAAAAACTATTATGTTTTCATAAATGAACTAACTACGAATACTAAATGACTTATCTTATTTACGCGGACTTAACCTTGTCTTGGCAGCCTTAACCACTAAAACTAACCTACCGGACTCAACTTTGTCTTGGCGACTTTAACCACTAAAGTTTTACGTTTATAAGTAGACCACAACACAAAATATATATATTTTTTGGGTACAAAGATGAAATTGTATTAATCAAGGAAACTTTGTAAAATGAAAAAACAACACACACCGATATGGACAAGTCCCATATCAAGTTGCATACTAGGCAACTCTATTCAATATCGATATATCTGTTCTTATAAGTCGATAACAAAACAAACCGCCCATATCATACAACCATGGATGATGACAACCAACACAAAACCATCACAAAGAATACCTTTTAATGCACCAAGATGAACCATACACTTCCAAATAGGGGCTATACCAAGTAGTTTACATTCCATCTCATGAATGGCTTCAACTACTTGGGAACACACACCTAAATGAAGCCAACCAAATCCTACACAATCCTAAAATCTTTTTATAAACGTGTCTACCAATAACAACCGATAACGCCTAGAATTACGTTTTAGCACATGCTAAATCTTGGAATTATACCGGATTACGGAAGACACGAAGCTTGGTCGTCGATGACAAAGTCAACAAGATTGAATCGACCATTTTGTTTCATTCCCACCGACACTCCTCAACAATCTCTCTCCATATGGCGTTTATGGTAACGTGGTTCTTGCTTCTAGGCCTATCGCCGTGGTGTTGCGATTCACGTTCACATAAAACTCCATGTCTTCCGGTATCTCGAAAGAATGCGTTATGGTACTTCCACATGTGATTTAAACCGTCAGAACTTATGTGGTATGTTCTGCATTAAAAGAACAATGTAGTATGCTAATCAAAAGTATGTCCATGTGTTGAAGCATATATTAGTTTTTGAAAGCGAATAATGACCGAAATGGTCCGATTTGTATCATTACTTACCAAACGACTCCTTTCCGTGACATATGCAAGGATGGGCGCGTAAAACAACCCCTTTCACTTTCATGCTCAGTACATTCGCTCCATGCACATATGTGTTTCATACGCTCATCCGCAATTAGAATTTAATAAAATGGTAATTAATAATTTAAAAGCTATTATATGGAAAGGTTTATTTTAAAATAAAGTCATAGATTATGTCTACACTTTGATTAACATACCTTCATCTACGGGTTTCTCATGAAAGGTCTTGTACGATTCACTCCATACATTGCACAAGTTCGAACGCATCATCGGTCCATTTTCAAAGAAATGGCATCGGGAAAGAATATTGTTTAGGAGATTTGTGAAAACAACTCATGTGCCAAACAAACAGTTTTCATCGTGAACCAATACATTCCATCCGTGCCACCAAACTCATGCATGTGTCTGTTTTCCTCCAGATTTCAATTTGACGGTGAGTGATAGTCGCTACGGCACGCCAAAGAACAAGAACGTCAAATTGGTTATTGTCGATATTGTCCCGAAATTGCAAGGAATGACCTACGTAATGTTTAGTTTAAAGAAAACATTAGCGGTCAAACAATTAAAATAATCCCCATTTTCAACAAACTTATACAATGTATTGATTAAAATTTTTTCTTACCGAGGTTGTGCAGGGATATTCATCCAACGTAATCGAGCACCTCGTTTTACGTAACCTAGAAGAGCCAGATCGTATCCGGGCATTCGTGGCTCGCATCGTTGTACTCTGTTACATAATAACGCCTTCTTCCGACGAATGAAATGGAATGTGGCCACATTGATGTATTGGCTTTGATCAATAAAAGCTTGCCACTCGGACCCTTGCAAAGTAATGCGACCACGAACCAATTTCCAAGAAACCTTATGTTTGGTTCCCCATTGTGGATTAGGTATATCCAGCTTCTTGGGTACAGTGTTTGATAAACAAAGCGGAAGCATCTTAAATTTAAAAAGTAAGCACGTATATCAATTTGATGGTTACATCGATAAATTTATAACCTTAAGTAAGCATTTTAAGTACAACTTACCGCAATGTCCTAATGTTTGTGCGGTTTGCCTCCACCAACAATTGGATGCTCATTCTATTTTAAAACCACAATCGTCTTAATGGTCAATAAGGTTATCTCATATGCATAACATTCAACTAATACAAGTCTTAGATGATCAATACATCTTTATCATTAAGGTGTCAAACAAAATATGATTGAAGATGTACTACTACATATTTAAATATGTTTCAAAAACCAATAATCATATAGTCCTTTTAGAGTAAAAATCTGTATTTTTTTACGTTTATTCATCTTACCCCATACGTTTGTTAAAATCTAGTAAGAAATCCATAATCTACCCAACATACCATACGCCATTGCTCAATCCAATGTTTAAACCTAAGCTCAGATAATTAATTACATAAGGTGTAGTGCTTTACCAAACCATATAAAAGCTATACTAACCTAGATTAAACATATGTTTAGAAGTTGTCTAATTAGCTAATTAACAAATAGTTGCTACGTTTTTCCACAATCCACATATATCCATGATTTTTTTTATTCAAATCATCCTATATTTACATGTCACACAATATTCTAAAGAATCAAATCGCATATAGTTCTAATAAAACGGTTGTTACATTATGATCAAAGGATACTATATTCTTTAGGATATGTTAAACATTGCTGAAAAATTACCAAACATGCATTTTATCCATCAAGATATCGAAACATGCATATCAATCACTTTACATTTGCAGTTCATGGTTAAAAAACAAAAGAAAAAAAAAACATGTGTAACATTACCCGATGATGCGGTTGTTGTGTTGAAGAAGATAGACTTGAATATTTTGCTTTGACTATGTGATTAAGTGTAGCCGTAATATGTCACGGTTCTCAAAGCGCAATGATTACTATTAATTAAGGGAAGGATTTTTGTTTTATTTTTTAACTTGTATTATGGGAGCATTGCATATATACCCACTAAAACTCAAAAGTTTCATATTTCTCCATAATACAATTTTTAATGCATGATGTACAATGCAACTTAAGCATGTTTTATGATATATGCAAATATGTAAATTTTACTCAACAATTACGTACCAAAACGGTACATATGAAAAATACGCAACTATTTTATGACCTAAACCTTTGATTAAATACATACAAAATATTTGGTAGAATCACCTTAAAAATTAAGTACCTTAACATACAAATAAATAATATTACATTAACATACACGATATCGTAACTTCTCGCAAATAAATACATATGTCGAATACAATATTGGTTAATCGAATATACAATGTAGCTATTGAATCACTACCGATTGCATCAACGTTGCAATATTTTTGTACGATGTTTCCGTCCTTGAATGTCACGTTCATCGTGATGATAAAAACCCGTGGAATCCAAGTAACAAAAAAGTTATACATTGTAATAAAGTATATAATTGTAGGTACTTTTAAATAAGAAACATACTATTCAATAACTTAGCACTACCAAGATTAACTTAGCACTCACAAGATTAACTTAGCACCGCCAAGATTAACTTCTTCCACCCCATTCTTATTTGATGTCAAATTCCAGCCCATTCTACTACGACTATATACACGGATGCTTAACATCTTCGAGCCAATCATGATTCATTGGGACGGGTGTATGATAGGGACCAATGATTATATATAGCTTCTAACGAAACTATATATACACGTGACGCCAACGGACGCCACCACAATGAAACATGATTGACACGAAGAAATTTACCAACTTCATTAAACTACAAGGTTGTGATAATATTATGCATATAAAATAAAACGGTCACAAACATGCGACATAATCATCTATACATTGCTATAAACCAGTCAACATATGGGCAATCTCAAGTTTAAAACTACCCGTCATAATTGATCAAAGCGTTGATGGTCATGGTAAGCTTAACACGCCTCTATCAAAGTAAGACACCTATGTTATAAGCAAGCAAGTGGAGCGACTTAGTACTTTGAGCGTCCACTGAAATCCCATTGCCATGTCTATGAAATGGTCAGCAAAGATTTGCCCCAAACCTATTGCTATGATAAAGACATAGGAATGGGTTTTAGGAAGCTCAAAGTACCAAAGGTGTGCCGAATAAATAATTATCGATTCTACAAAAGTTAATTTTACAGAGATGAAAAGACAAAAGCCTATCCAATGATGCAAAAACTTTTAAGTGCAATGGTTAAAATTTTAATGTTGAAACTAGGAATAAGATCTTGTATACAGCAACCCATCTACCATACAAAAAAAAAATTGACTCATTTTTGCACATAATAGTGAGGCTCGGATCAGATAAATCAATAGTTTCAAAACATCGATTATCACATCATTTGCATGATTTAATAAGATACTTGTCATCACAACCTCATACACACCGACAACTCATAATTATAGTTTTGCTAGATTGTTAAAAAAGTTAAGAACAATATGATATAGTTGCAGATTCAAGCGGAAGTTGAACATACCAATGTAGCAGCGTTACTTTGTAGATGTGTATGGAATTTCAACTTAGTGAACCCTTCGATCCCCTACGGTACCTTTTGTCGTTTCAACTCCCTTTGAGCAAAGGCACGCACCAGCGATTTGCTAGATTGTTGAAAAACAAAAGGCAATCGTTTGGGAATTTAGAATGGGTAACTATCTTGAAATTCCTAATCATCTACAAAGTAACGCGCCACCTTGGTACGCTTTAACTTCCCTTTGAATCATGAACTATATCATATTGATCCTTCACTTTTTAACAATCTAGCAAAAGTCTATAACAAGTATATCGACTCATATAAACTTCCAAACCGAGTGTGCGGTGTGATATGCATTAGCAAGGCTCGATCCGTAAAAGGTTGGATAAACACCGAACATCGTGATATAACCGCCATGGTCGCAAAATAATGTAATAAAATTGCCATGCCAACATACGGTAAATCACATCATTTGCATATCAAATAAGATAATCGTCATCACACCTCTTGCATATCACAAATAAACACATGTGGCCCAAAATAAACCAACTCCCTTTGAGCAAAGGCTCGCACCAGCGATTTGCTAGATTGTTGAAAAACAAAAGGAACTGTATGGAAATCGAGAAGGGTTAATTATGTTTTTGAAATCATAATTATAGTTTTGCTAGATTGTTAAAAAGTTAAGGAACAATATGATATAGTTGCGGATTCAAAAGGAAGTTGAACATACCTCTATCACATCATCTTATTGATTTATTAAGATATATCATCACAACCTCTATCATAGTAAGACACTTATGAACAAAATAGAGTTTATACATGCAAAGGAAATTGTCAAAAAGTTAAATGTCAATATGTTATAAGAAAGCAACAGAGATACTTAGTACTTTGAACGTCCACTGAAATCCCATTGCCATGTTCACGAAATGGTCGCAAAGATTTGCACCAAACCCGTTGCTATGACGGTGACATAGGAATGGGTTTTCGAGGAAGCTCAAAGTACCAAGTGTAAATAATTATCGATTCTACGAAAGTGTATGTGTTGAATGGGATAATGAAGGAGTGTGGCCTGCCATGAACAATACACACTATATCATTATCGCAATCAACACACCTCATAAAGAACACAATCAAACCCTTTTCGAGATCCCTCATCGGTCCTTTTGTCGTTTCAACTCCTTTGTGCAATTGCTCGCACTGTGCAAATTGCTAGATTGTTGAAAAACAAAAGGAACAGATGGGAACTCGAAAAGGGTTTGATTGTATATTAAGATCATAAAAAGTGTTTTCCTAAAAAGAAGCATAGTTAATCCTTCCGAGTCCCCATACATTAACATTTAACTATGCTTTTTATATTTACTAAACTGCATACCTTATTGACTATTATGCGATCACAACAAAAACAACAACAAACAAAAGGCAATAGCGTAGTGCGAAAGGATAGAAAGCATACGACAAAACCAAAAGGCAATAGCGTAGTAAAAGAAAGAAAGCAAACAAGCAAACAGGCATACAGAAAAAGAAACACGCACAAGCAGTCAGAATACGCCAATAGCAAAGCGCAATGACATAAAACCAAAAGCCTGTGCACACCAAAAGCGAGCCAACCTAAGGGAGCAACAACAGAGCAACGCAAACCACGCACGGGCCTAAGACTACGGCAAAACAAAACACGCAAGGAGGCAAAAGGGGACACCTAAAAGCCAACCTAGCACCACTACCCGCAAATCTCATTCTTCGCGTCTACTAATCTCATTCTTCGTGTCTCATTCTTCGCGTACCCATACTGCATGTATAACACGTAATCATTATTACCTCAACTGATGATCCATAAATCATCAAACAACTACTTTTCCTATGCAAATGACTAATACCCTGACTAACATCCTAAACTAACATAACACAATATCATCTATAAATCAATAAACATCCTAAACTAACAAACTAGCATTAAATTATAACATTTATACCTGAGATATTAGGCTCAATAGGAAGAGAATCAAGCCCTTTATAATAGCCCTCAAGAGTATTTCATTGACTAACATTTATTTTCATTGATTTTGCGTTTGATTGAAAACCCTAAATCGCTATTAATTAGAATCTAACCGTGTGTTTTGACCGAGTGTAAGAGAGATAAATGTGTGAAATCTTGAAAGTCAAACACACACTACTTGACCATTTTCTAATAAAATTAAATAAATAAATAAAACTAACTTATTTCTTCAAGTTAATAAAGCATTAAAACCTAAAATTAACCATTGTAATCGATCATTGATCATTGATCATTTACATCTAATTACTTATATAAACAAAGTAGCGATTAATAGCAAGCATCCATACAACCATCAACTATACATCATCAAAACACAAAAAAACTTCCAAAGCTTCCTATGCTCCATCTTCGACTCATCAACTTCATCCAAATCTTCCAAGAACTCCTCCTTCTCCGAAAGACTCGACGACATAGCACCAAAAGTCGAGCCAAGAAATCAATCTTCCTTGATCCTTCAACTGTATCTCACGAAGGGCATACTCACCGATTCTTTGCAAAAGCAATGAAACGCGTAAACAATCTACCGGCCTCATCGATTATCTCATTTTTTTGGCAACAGCTTTCCTCGAATGTTGCTCTCTTCTCCCATCCGCCGATCAACTTTTTCTCCTCTGCTATGTCTTGCAATATCAACAACTCGAAAGCATCACGAGCTTGCGGATTCAAAGGCGGCTTTCATTTCATCGATATTAGGTGTGGAAGACATTTTGTGTGTTTAGGGTAAAATTATTGATAGTTGTGTGTTTAGAGTTAAAATGATTGATACTTGTGTGTTGATTTTATGGTTAGGTAAGTATACATAATTACAATGTACCTCACAATTTGCACAAATAATCACAAAAAACCACTTAAGAGGCATCGGAAAATTTATTTTGGGTGTTATCGTATCCCCTTCATATTCTTCCATGCATAAATGTGATATCAATAGTTCAAAACAAAAGAAAAGAAAAAAGTGATATGCAGGAGGAGTATTTAGGAAGATATCTAATATTGCAATTTAAACCCTTCATTTTTTCATTGGATCTAAACCAGCCCCTATATACTAGGGGTGTTCACGGGACGGTTCGGCTCGATTCGGTTAGAGATTTTAACTATCCATCACGGGGCGGGTAGTTCATTCTACTATCCAAAACCGAACCGTACTAGGCGGGTAACCGGACATGCGGGTATCCGAAATGAGCGGTTACCCGCGGTTCGGGTCACGGTTAACCATTCAAAAAATTAATCGAATCGAATCGGTAACAATAACATAAATTATAACGTAATATGTCATTTTAGTAAAATTAAATAACACTAAAGATATTAGAATAATAGTAATGTTGTTGTGTCGCAATAGCAACATTCAAATTACCATATCTAACAAAATAAGTAATACTATTTATTTGACGTTTATAGATTACGATCACATTAATCATATGTAATCCATGGACGTTAGTAAATGATCAAATTAGATAAGTAAAATGCATTATGAACCGTGATAAGCGGGTTTTTCGGTTTCGGGTTTTCTCGATTTCGCTTTCTTGGTTATCGGTTTTAGCGATTATCGGATTTGCTCAAATTCTTAAAATTTATGTCAACCGCAATACATCGACCAAAATCAAAGTTAGTCATCTTTACAATGTAGCACACAGACAAAAATCAAAGTTAGTCATCATTACTATGTAGTCATATCTACAGTAGAACTGAAGAAGACTAATCTTGCTTTATAGACACTACAACTTTGGCAAACAATGAATTCAGTGGTTATTAATTTGCGAACCATGCAAATTTGCATAACAAAACCCACGTAAACATTACTCGACAAGGTTACAACAACATTACGCAACAAGAATTGCTGACACAATAGGATGCTGACACATATGATAACATCAATTGCAATACCTTACATGTAACTACTTGTATACAATATTACGTAAATTGTCGACACAATAGGATGCTTGACACATATGTTTAGCCATACTATATGAGTTAGGGGTTGTTTAATTTTTGAAAACTTTTTTCGCCCGTATACACGCTTATACACACATTCATACGTTTATACACGCTTTTGTCTGCTTTTAATACGTTTTACGCGTCTTTGTCCCCTTTAACTGCTTTTATACGCTTCCGGTTTTGTTTACGCCGTCCGTGTTTACGTTTTCGCTAGTTTTTCATGTTTCGTCCGTTTGAATAAGTTTTAGTCTGCTTTACATACTAACGTACATTTTCAAACGTTTCATACATTTTCATATGTTTTACATATTCTTTCGTCCGATTACCCGTTCTCATCCGTTTTACCCATTTTCGTATGTTTTAAGAATTTTTCAACCGCTTTCAAAGGTTTTCTTACACTTTACAGTTAAATGACGTTTCTACAAGTTTTCGTCTCTTTAATACGTTTGGTCCGCTTTTCTTACGCCTTTGTCCCTTTTAATCGCTTTTATCGTTCCGTTTTTGTTTCTTGGTTTTAAATCGTGTTTGCATGTGTTCGCTAGTTTTTTCATCTTTTAGTCCGTTTGTATAACTTTTACACACATTCGGCCGATTGCAAATTGCTTTTGCACGTTTCGTCCCATTTACCCGCTTTCATCCGCTTTTACCCATTTTCGTATGTTTTAAGAAATTTTCAACCGTTTTCAAAGGTTTTCTTACACTTTTACACGTTAAATGCGTTTATACACGCTTTCTTACTTTTAATACGTTTTGGTCCGTTTTCTTACGTCTTTGTCCCTTTTAATCGGTTTTATACGTTCCGTTTTGTTTACGTGTTTTCGCCCGTGTTTGCACGTTTAGCCGGTTTTTCATCTTTTAGTCCGTTTGTATAACTTTTACACACATTCGGCCATTTCCTACTGCTTTGCGCGTTTCATCCCATTTACCCTTTTTCATCCGCTTTTACCCATTTTTCGTATGTTTTAAGAATTTTTCAACCGTTTTCAAAGGTTTTCTTACACTTTTACACGTTAAATGCGTTTATACACGTTTTCTTCGCTTTTAACACGCTTTTGTCCGCTTTTCTTACGTCTTTGTCCCTTTTAATCGGTTTTATACGTTCCGCTTTTGTTTACGGGTTTTCGTCCGTGTTTGCACGCTTTAGCCGGTTTTTTCATCTTTTAGTCCGTTTGTATAACTTTTACACACATTCGGCCGTTTCCAACTGTTTTGCGTTTTGTCCCATTTACTCAAACATTATGTTTGTAGGTTGCTAATTATGGAAGCCATGGCGTAAAATCTAAATAATTTTGTGTCAACTCAAGAAGCGAACTTAATTATCCATTTTCGGTTTAAAACCATGTGTCAACCCAAGAATCAAGCTTAATTTCGGTCAACCCAAGCGAACTTAATTCATAATCGGTTTTCGGTTCGCTTTGGTTTAATTATAGTTCGGTTCGTTTCGTTTTTGTGTTGACAAAATAAGAATATAACCGATTTAACGAAACAAAACCCGATAACCGAACGGATCAACACCCCTAATTTATAGTCATAGTTTAAAAGAAGGAGGACTTAGTTTGCCGTTTTTAAACATTAGGTCCTTAGAGATTGGTGGATCTTAGGGATGACAGGGAGGCTGTGAGGTCTAAGTTGCAGTGGTTGAATGATCTCATTACTCAAGCTTAGGAGGAAATCGATACCAAGGAAGAACAAATTCAGGCGATGAATGGTTGAAGGGTTTCTCGCTATGAAATGGGATGTTTTCTTTGCTCTAGTGTCATCTGTTTATGTCTAATGTCTAATGTCTTGGTTTAATGGGATGGTATGTAGATATATTAACAATGGAATATGTATGGATCTTTTGATGGTTTATCCATACGAATGCTAATTATGTTTGTTAATATAAGTAATGTGTTCGCTAGTTTGTTTCATCTTTTTTTTCATGTTGTTTTGAATTTAGGAATTCGTTGTGGTGTTTAAGTTCATATTCGCACTAGTATAATGTATTATTGTAGGATTAGGGTGTTCAATTTTAGATTGTTGTCAATTTTTTATGACCGATTATGAAATTTAGAACCGGAGGCGTTTGTTCATGACAATTATTTTGATTGAACCACTATATTTAGGGTGTTTTTGTTGTTGTTTTGCTTTAAGTTAATTGCATTTACATGTTTTCTTGATTTTTTTGACTACTTGAGGATGTTAGAGCTTATCTAATTGCTTATAAATAGCTTATTTATAGCCTTAAAGTAAGGTCTTGGGGTCATTTCATGTATCGCCAGTTCTTGGTTTGATTTGCCTATTTTGTGCTTAATTGTTTATCCGGAACTGCTTATTAGTTATAGTTGCTTAATTAGTTGCTTTAAGTCCATTTTAGCTTTTGATTGTTCATTTGTATGCGCCATGTGGTGATTTTAGTGTATCTATGAGCTTATATGTGTTTTGACACACCGGTTTGAAGTAATATGAGTGTTTGGGACCTGGGTAAGCACCATTTCGCGGGGTGTTTTGGTTTCAAAATTGTTTGATTTGGAGCCACATTTTAAAATTATCAAATTTGGAGCCAAATTTTAGCCAAAATTTTAAAATTACTTTGAAATTATGGTTTCCTTAATTGAAAAATCGCCCATCATTAGCCCTATTTTACTCCAATAAATCGGGCTTCAAGCAAAACAACCGAACTTCAATTTTACACCATTATTTACCAATTAAGTTTACTAATTTTCTTTAACACATTACTTCGACGAATCATGTCAATGCAAATCAATTATCCGGATGATTTGGTTTATTCGATCGTGAAATTGAAAACACTTTAGAATATGAATCGAGACGTATTCGGATGAGGGTGAGGATGTCGAAACAACCATTCAAATGCGAATGTTGTTAAGAGGGACATAACTAGGTTAGCTAAGTTTCGCAGGAATATGGAAAAGCAGACGGAATAAAGGTCGGTGTAACCTTCGATGCCTTCGGATAGGTTATCGTGAAAAACATAGTATTGTTTTCAAGTTTTTGGGTGATTTGGTTCGTGAACATATAGGTGTCGTGATTCTAACACGGAGGAAGGTTGATTCGAAGCAAGAGATAAAATGTGGGACGAAATCACGGTACACATATACTTTTTTAACTAGTAGTGGTTTGGTCATCGTAGATACAAGGTGTTAATAAGTTTATCTCTGCATTTACAAGATGTGCAACTAATTAACAACAATTTGTTAATCTTTGCGGCGATATTTTGATGTTGACTTGACGGTCGAAAGTCGATAATGAATCGTCTTGGTCAACTTCTAAGGAATTTCGAATGAAATTGATACAAAACTACATATTGCCCAACCAAAATACCCTTTCAAAACTAAATGAAGTCCCAAGCAAAGTATAGTGCAATTATAAAAGCCAAGATTGGGTTAATTTTGTAAACTACACAGCAATGAGGAATACAAGGTGTTAATTATTCATTTTTATTCAAGTTCAAATATCTTTCACCTTTTCATATGTTTCCATATGTATTAGTTGTATACTATCGACATTACTACATCTAAACGCCATATGATTTTGTGTTTCAAGGTGAGATCGCCAAAAGCTAAAGTGTCGCATTCCAAGTCCGTTTATGATCATACAATGGGACGAGGTGGATACGCCGTGTGATAGAAAAAATGGTAACAATAAACATTTGCACATGTGCATTTAATAGCATCATAGTTTCGTTTATATTCGCTTATCTTACATTTGTATGTATTTGATGTTTATAAGATCGAGAGTAAAGAAATTGAACGGATGAAGAACCACCGCGTGGTACCGCGTGGTTGAAAGGAAGGGTGAAAAAGATGGAGAATATCACGATGATGATATCGGATCGGTGGGAGAAAAATTTGTAAGTTTGATCGCAAATTTTATTATTATGTTTGTTTAGTTATAAGTTATTATCACATCAGACACTTAAAAGCGTTAGTTATAAGTTAATACAGTAGTGTTTTAGTTAATACTTTTAGTTAATCTCGCTATTGTATTACTTAAAACGTTAGTTATAAGTTAATACGGTAGAGTTTTAGTTAATACTTTTAGTTACAAGTTAATACTTGTAGAATTAAATAACCTATTTCCCATATTGTGTGTGCAAAGAAAAGGACGACAAGATCAAACAAGGAATCTTGAAGCTTGATCATGGCACCGATGCCATGACAGTTGTATTAGGTAAGGAAAAGGGAGGATATGCGAGAGGAGCGGAGGTGGAGTAACCTACAAGAGGTATTTTGATCGCCTCGAATCGACAAGCATCCGATGAAAGAGTGGTGTTACTTCAAAGTGAACTTGATAATGAGAGGCGCCAACGCCAAGAAAAAGAGGCGTAATACTGATTTGATGAAACAATTGGTCGCATAAAGGAGGCGCTTGCGATCAACTTCAACTCCATTGATGTAAACGGAAGTAAGACATAAGAAAGTAACATTCCATCTTTTTACCCTTTTAAATCTGCTGCAGCAGTCTTCTTAAACAATTTATATTTCGTGTCTCCGGTGAACATTAATCTTTTAAATAGCAAAGGTTGATGAGGATGCCGGAACACGTGTTGTCGGACGTGAGAAAGTTGCGAGCATTGAGAAGTCTAATGGACTTGCAACTTTGGAAAATGAAATTCAAATAAGTGTAAGTAATAAATCACCCCCGGATTTTGAATTCTACATACATGTATTATTTACCGTGTATTATACATATAGGAAACTGTTAAATCTGCCGCATCTAAGAAATCAACTACATCAAAACGAAAGGATTCTTCACGTCAACTTTCCGGATCACAAGAACAGAGTCTCCATTAACAAGACTACCACAAGTATGTATTTAAACATTTTCATATGTTCTTTAGTTTAATTAATTATCGATACATATATACATGCAACAAATTATCATTTTAAGTAATTAAGTGCGGTCGTGGCACTTAAAGAAATCAACTATTATTGCGGAGGGTGCCGTCTACAAACCGATGGAAAACAAATGCTTCATAACAAACCACTCCCAAAGGATTGCTACAGAGTGTCTATTGAAAAATCTTTAGTGGATGCAGCGTGCATACCGGATGTAGGAAGTAACGGTCTCAAAACAGTTAAGGATGCGAGGGGTGGTTTTTATGCATGGCCAAAGGATCAAGTGGTTTTCGATGAAAAGGTACATAGATGCATGTGTTTTATAAACCTACATATATCATTCTTCATATTTAATTCGATGTTTGATACCCGGCTTTTGTTTCCAACAAGTAACACCACCAAGTACCATAAAACTGATTGGTGAGAACAGAATCGCACCTAAATTACATACTGGCGCCACGTCTCTAGTCATACCATGCAAAAGGAAGCTAAGAAGATCAAGAGTCAAGTCGTTAAATTATTGAGAATTTTATTATGTACGACATTACAATTTTATATACATTCCAATTTTATTGTATTTGAATATATTTTGAATATATTTTATATATTAGAATTTGTTTTGATATATATTGATTTCTTATATATGACTAAAAGATTCATATAGTCACAATTATTAACACTTTTACATCACGCTTTGCTTAATTCGATGCGTGACTAAATGTTAGAAAGCGCCACACAAACATAAAATTAATGTGGCCATTGGATGAGCAATAGTCACACAAAACACACATTTCTTCACTTAAAACACCATATGGTCACACTTATTAACACTTTTGGCCACTTTATGCTTAATTTGTATGTGACTAAATACCCAAAAGAAACATGCTTTGTGTGACTAAATGTTAGAAAGGCCACACAAACATAAAATTCATGTGGCCATTGGATGATCAATAGTCACACAAAACACACATTTCTTCACTTAAAACACCATATGGTCACACTTATTAACACTTTTAGCCACTTTATGGTTAATTGCATGTGACTAAATACCCAAAAGAAACATGCCTTGTGTGACTAAATGTTAGAAAAGGCCACACAAACATAAAATTCATGTGGCCATTGGATGAGCAATAGTCACACAAAACACGCATTTCTTCACTTAAAACACCATATGGTCACACTTATTAACACTTTTGGCCACTTTATGATTAATTGGATGTGACTAAATACCCAAAAGAAACGTGCTTTGTGTGACTAAATGTTAGAAAAGGCCACACAAACATAAAATTCATGTGGCCATCGGATGATCAATAGTCACACAAAACACACATTTCTTCACTTGAAACACCATATGGTCACACTTATTAACACTTTTGGCCACTTTATGATTAATTGTATGTGACTAAATACCCAAAAGAAACATGCTTTGTGTGACTAAATGTTAGAAAGGGCCACACAAACATAAAATTCATGTGGCCATTGGATGATCAATAGTCACACAAAACACACATTTCTTCACTTAAAATACCATATGGTCACACTTATTAACACTTTTAGCCACTTTATGGTTAATTGCATGTGACTAAATACCCAAAAGAAACATGCTTTGTGTGACTAAATGTTAGAAAAGGCCACACAAACATAAAATTCATGTGGCCATTGGATGAGCAATAGTCACACAAAACACACATTTCTTGACTTAAAACACCATATGGTCACACTTATTCTTTTGGCCACTTTATGATTAATTGGATGTGACTAAATACCCAAAAGAAACATGCTTTGTGTGACTAAATGTTAGAAAAGGCCACACAAACATAAAATTCAAGTGGCCATTGGATGATCAATAGTCACACAAAACAAACATTTCTTCACTTAAAACACCATATGGTCACACTTATTAACACTTTTAGCCACTTTATGATTAATTGTATGTGACTAAATACCCAAAACAAACATGATTTGTGTGACTAAATGTTAGAAAAGGCCACACAAACATAAAATTCATGTGGCCATTGGATGATCAATAGTCACACAAACGACACCTTTCTTCACTTGAAACACCATATGGTCACACTATTAACACTTTTAGCCACTTTATGATTAATTGTATGTGACTAAATACCCAAAACAAACATGCTTTGTGTGACTAAATGTTAGAAAAGGCCACACAAACATAAAATTCAAGTGGCCATTAGATGATCAATAGTCACACAAAAGACATATTTCTTCACCTTAAACAATATATGGTCACACTTATTAACACTTTTTGCCACTTTATGCTTAATTGTATGTGACTAAATACCCAAAACAAACATGCTTTGTGTGACTATATAGTGTTTATGGTCACTAATATGGATTAATCCAACAAAATTTGTACCTAATTAGTCATACATGTTAAGGTTTTGGTTAATCTTTTGCAATAGAGACTAAAAAAAAGTCAAACACGTGACCATAGGGTACCTATGGTCGCGCGACCTTTAGTCACACACGACCGAAAAAACATGTGTGACTATATGTATATCGTCACACATATTCGGTGTGGCCAAATCCACTTTTTGTTCTAGTGAACGATATTGGTGTCAAGAACTTTGTTGGCAACAATGAAGGGAAGGAAGAGTCGGATACTTTGTGAAAAACCGGTTGAAAACAAAGACACAAAGCACCATAAGACGTAGTTTTTAGAAGAGCAGGAGACGTTCTTGTAGAAAGAAAACGTATACGCAGAACCGAAAAGGAGTACTAAAAGAAAGTGTGTGGAGTTGTGTGAGTACGACACAAGAACAACAACAACGCAGGAAGAAACAAAACGAAGAACTGTTTTGTTTCATTGGAATGAATTCAAAAACAAAGTGACAGTTTTGATTCGGTATAATTACCAAGGCGTGGTAACAAAGGATTGTGTGTAGGAGACTTAGTGATTTCAAAGAGACTGAGATCAAGTACAGCGCACAAAAGGAAAAGATAAGAACGTGTAGTGTGGTACAAGACTATTTGTTTTGTTTGTGTCGAATAAAAAAAAACATTCGACAACAACAAGAACAAAGGAAGCCAAGAGTTTTGTGAATCAAGAAAAGATTTAGACAAAGCGTGAAGGCAGTGGAACATAGTGATATACACTCGCTGGCAAAAGAAAGGTTCAAGCAATTCGACAGGTAGGATTAAAAGGAAGACGTTGTGCAGTGTTTGATTCAAAAAACAACAACGACAACAACAAAAGAATCCGAGAGTTTTGGTTAAAGTTTGAAGTCGAATAGGATTTTGAAAAGGGCATCGAGGCAATAAGATTAAAAAGAAATAAAGTGGGAACAAGATCAAACGTTGGTGAATGATTTTTACTAACGAGGCAAAACGAATACATCTCGTATTCATCACAAATTAACGAGGTCACAAGTTTCTAAATTTTCTTGATTTCAATTCATATTAGAATAGTATAGATCTTATTAGTTTATACTATTAGGAAATCCCGAAAACTATTATTGATCCCGTAGTATTAGGATTCCCGGAAACTATATTTTTCATATTAGAAAGAGATACCATACTAAGAAAAGTAATTCCCATTAATCTAGAAAGTGAAGATAATAAACACTTTCAAAATGACAACCGACGATGTAGTAACCACATCAACTACAATAAAACCCGTAACACCTATTGCACAATACCAATGCCCTAAGTTGAAAACCACAAACTACACAGTTTGGGCTATACAAATTAAGGTTATACTAGAGGCACATGGGTTATAGGAAGCAATATAACCGAAGTTAGATACACCAGTTGATGATAAAAAGGATAAGGCAATAATTGCCTTCCTATATCAAGCGTTGACGGAAGATGTGATCTTACAAGTAGCGGATTGTAAGATGGCAAAGGATTTGTGGGATTCGCTAAAGAAAAGACACGTTAGAGAAGATAAAGTGAAGTAAGCACGGTTACAATCATTGATGATTGGATTTAACTCACTTCAGATGAAGGAAGATGAGACGGTGGATGCATTTGCAGACAAGTTAAACGGTTATGTCACGAAGGCAAAAGAACTAGGGAAAATATTAGATGAATCACTTATAGTTAGAAAACTACTAGACTCCACACCTGATAGATTCATTCAGATAGTAGCATCCATAGAACAAACAAGTGATCTAGACGACATTACCCTAGATGAGATCACTAGAAAACTCAAAGCATTTGAGGAAAGAATAAAAATCCGAAAGGGAGGTCAAGTTGAAAGCCAGGAGAATCTACTGTTTACACACGGTGAACACTCAGATAAAGGAAAGCGTTTTAGCAAACGTGGAGGTAGATCAAATTACTCACGAGGAAACTGGCGGAATAATAACAACAGAAACAACTCACAAAATGGAAACTCAAATCATAAAGGAAATCCAAATAATTCAAGTAGGAAGGATTTGAGTAACATAAGATGTTTCAAGTGCAACAAACTTGGACACTATATGAGTAAATGTAGAGCAACATCAACAACCCAGGAATAATCAAACCTTATCTTAGAAGACGATGAACCATCACTACTAATGACTATGCACGAAACTGAACACGAGGAACTGTTGTTTAATGAAGAACAAATTCAACCAAAGAAATATGCTACAGCAGATACGAGCATATGGTATTTAGATAATGGTGCAAGTAACCACATGATTGGTATAAAAAGTCATTTTAGAAATATTGATGAAAGCATAACAGGACGAGTACGTTTTGGAGATGGATCGTATGTACAGATAATGGGTAGAGGGTCTATACTGTTAGGTTGTAAGAACCAGAATGTAGTAGTATCAAGTATACTACATACCAAACCTCAAGAGCAACATACTTAGTCTAGGACAACTTACCGAAATAGGTTGTAAGGTCATTATGGACGGAAACAAGCTGACTTTGTATGATAAGAACAAGAAGTTGTTGATGAAGGTAGAAAGATCTAAGAATCGACTCTACAAGATTCAGTTACAGATAGAAGCACCTATATGTCTCTTAGCAAATATAGATAACCAAGCATGGTTATGGCATGCTAGATTAGGTCATCTGAACTTTGATGATATAAACAAAATGACTAGAAAATGTCTAGTAGAAGGAGTTCCTAGGATAAATCATACAGGACAGATTTGTGATGCATGCTTATTAGGAAAACACAGCAGAACACCATTTCCAAACCGAGCCAAATTCAGATCAAAGAACCCGTTGGACTTAGTATATGGAGACCTTTGCGGTCTCATTAGTCCATCAACACACTCAGGCAAGAAACTCATTTTCTTGTTAGTAGATGATTGTACACGTTTTATGTGGGCATACTTTCTTATATCGAAAGATGAGGCATTTAGTACATTCAAGGAATTTAGGCAGAAAATAGAAATGGAAATGAAGTTGAAAATTAGGATGCTAAGAACGGATAGAGGTGGTGAATTCACATCAAATGAATTTACAAGGAACTATAAGGAAAACGGAATCGGACGACAGTTGACAGCACCGTACTCCCCACAACAGAATGGAGTAGTGGAGAGAAGGAATAGGACAGTGCTATCAACTACAAGGAGTATGATGAAAGCAATGAAGTTACCTTTAACCTTTTGGGCGGAAGCAGTTAAACATGCTATTTACATACTCAATAGGGTACCTACGAGGGCCCTGATAGATAAAACCCCATATGAGGCACTCTACAACAGAAAACCGAATCTGGAAAACCTAAGAATATTCGGATGCACAACTTATGCAAAGATAACGATACCTCATTTAAAGAAGCTGGATGACAGAAGCATACCATTGATTTACTTAGGAGTAGAGGAAGGATCAAAAGCATGTAGGTTATATGATCCTATAGCCAAGAAGAAACATGTTAGTAGGAGACGTAAAATTTATGGAAACAAAACCGTGGGATTGGAACAAAGATAAAGAAGATACGAACACACAAGACACATTTTGGGCAAGTTTTGTGGTAAACGGAGTTGACAATGAAAACCTTACACCAGTCAACACAGAAAACGATGACAACATATATCATAAACAAGATCAGATTCCTGATCCAGTTTCACCAATCACACCACCGGCATACAATTACGACCCAAACTTAGAAGAGGAAGAAGAAGCTACTAATAGTTCTGTAGAGAACTCAAGAGATAGATTTGATGATACACCCGTACGTGAATATAGAGAAATGACGGAAATATACAAGTATGCACGTAGAGTTGAACCACAAAGTTTGTTATTTACAGAAGAAGAACCCCGAAATTACAAAGAAGCATCAACAGATGAGAAATGGATTGAGGCCATGAAGACTGAATTGGATTCAATCAACAAGAATAATACATGGACTCTTACAACATTGCCAAAAAATCAGAAGGCAATAGGACTCAAATGGGTTTACAAGACCAAGAGGGATGCAAAAGGAAACATCATCAAATATAAAGGACGGTTAGTGGCAAAAGGTTATGTGCAAGAACAAGGGATAGACTTCGATGAAGTATTTGCACCGGTTGCTAGGATAGAGACAGTTCGGTTAATATTAGCATTAGCGGCATATCATGGTTGGCAAGTACATCATTTAGATGTAAAATCAGCATTTTTACATGGAGATTTAAAGGAAGAAGTCTACGTTACACAACCTGAAGGATTTATCCACAAAGAACACACAGGAAAAGTCTACAAGCTTACTACAGCTTTATATGGCTTAAGGCAAGCACCAAGAGCTTGGAATGTGAAGCTTGATCAAACATTAAAGTCTTTAGACTTTAAGAAATGTAATCTCGAACAAGCAGTCTACACAAAACGAAACAAGAACTCTACACTTATAGTTGGAGTTTATGTAGACGACTTAATAATCACGGGCACTCCAAGAAAGGAATTAGAAGTATTTAAATCCCAGATGGAAGAAAAGTTTGAAATGAGCGACTTAGGATTGTTAGCTTATTACCTTGGGATAGAAGTTACACAGACAGGAGGAGAGATTACAATCAAGCAAACAGGCTATATTAACAAAATCATAAAGGAGACAAGTATGACGGATAGTAATGATACGAATATACCAATGGATCCCGGTACTAAGTTGGTCAAGGCGGAAGATGGTAACTCAGTTGACGCAACTTACAACAGAAGTTTAATTGGAAGTCTCAGGTACTTACTACATACAAGACCAGATCTTAGTTATTCAGTCAGACTACTTAGAAGATTTATGCAAGACCCGAAGGATCATCACCTAAAGGCAGTAAAGCAAGTAATCCGATATATCAAAGGAACACAGGAGCATGGCATAATTTACAAGAAAGAAGGCGGTACGCAAGATTACAAAGTTACAACGATGAGTTATGGAATCAACAATGATCAAGGAAAGGGAACTACTAGAATAGTATTTTACTTTGGAGAGTCACCCATTACATGGTGTACTCAGAAACAACCAACAGTGGAGCTATCATCATGTGAATCAGAATTCATGGCGGCTACTGCAGCAGTATGTCAAGCCTAATGGTTAAAAAGACTACTTAGTGAATTAACTGGAAATGAAGAAAAGAAGATAACGTTGAGGGTAGATAACATTTCAGCAATAGCACTAGCCAAGAACCCAGTTTTTCATGGAAGAAGTAAACACATCGACATTCGCTATCATTACATTCGAGAATGTGTTGAGAATGGATATATCAATGTGGAACACGTCAGCGGAGAACTACAAAGAGCAGATATACTAACAAAGGCTCTACCAAGATTGAAGTTCACGACAATGCGACAGATGCTCGGAGTTCAAGATTTAAAAAGAAGCAACGATCAAGATTAAGGAGGAGAATGTGGACCGAATAATCTTTATCTTATGCTTCATTTGTAATAGTTAAAACATGAAGGACTAAACATGTTAGTTAAAAACCTTTTAACCGAAAGTTAGTTATGGATAGGGTAGTTATTTCGGTTGGAAAAGGAAAGGATGCATCAGTTCATTTGTACCGATTCATAACCTATATATATGTGTATGCATGCATCGAAATAATGTTAGAAAACATTGACAAAATATTTACTTATTCAATACATTGCAACTTATACTATATCAAGAGAAAGTTGGGACAACATAGAAATCGAATTTTCAGACTTTTAGAGATGTAGTTTTGTAGAGTAAAACCTAAACCGAACTTTGGCTGTCTTGGGCAGTATCTTAGGGTTCCATACCCTATTTTACAACAAGATAAGTGATTTACTTCATTAATTCAGTTATGTCTTCAAGTGTTTGTGTGTATGCTTGCATGTTTTCCATGTCCGGCTAATTTACTTGTGTGTTTGCTTAGATCTATAAAACCTAGGTATTGAATATTGATTGGTTGTCTCTTATCTTAATTGTGATTGACCTAGTATTGCGATAGGTCATTCGTTGTGTTTTTAATGCTTGGGTAATCTTTGTGAACATTAGTTTATAATCACCTAGAGTTATTGTAGGCTAAACATCCAAAGATAACCTTAGAGTTAGTTTATGAATCCTAGAGATTTCGTAGGCAATAACCTTAAGGTAGTCTCAAAGAGTTAGGGAAAAATGCATACCCTACGACCTTAGAAGACACAACGCGTTAAGAATAAGGACGTGACAATTCAACCATCAATAGGAGATAACTAGGGAGTAATAGTATCTAGGTAAACACACTTTTAACTATCATACGAGCACACAACAATAGACATAACCTCACCTCACCTTAGCTTAGATTAGATAATTAGATAGTAGAGTAATCGGTAGAAATACCACCCCCAAATCCAATACCCCGAGATTCGTACCTTTCAATTTTCTAAAAAAAAAAAAAAAAAAAAAAAAAAAAAGATAAAAAAATAATCTTCCTCAATCTCAACCTTAGCGTAGTAATTTCTCACTAGCATTCCTATTCCCCTAGAGAACGATATCAATCCCGAGGCTTACCCTAATACTACACTACAACGATTAGGTTCACTGCCTAGGTGATTGAAAAACTTGCTCGAAGAAAAGGAAGTTTCCTTTGACCCCGAACTCGCGTTGTACGCGTATCATATGTGTTGTATTTTTTTTCCCCGTGTCGTTTTTTTTACGTATCGTGTTTATTTTTCTAATTATTGTGTTATGTAATGTATTTTTATTTTTAATGAAATGAATTTAGTTTATTTGAAAATTTGAATAAAAAAAATAAAGTTGTAGTGGTGGACCCAAAATAAAGAGGTTGAGGTTTGTTATGAGTGAGGGGAGTTATTTGTGGTTAGTTGTAGAGGTTTGTTATGCTGATGTGGTGGTGACGTGACGATGATGAAGAGGTAAACCCTCTTCACCACACCTAGAGCTCTAAATAGTTTAGCAGTTCATTTTTCATTTACAATTACATACAAAAGTTTCAAAAGAAAAGTGTGAGCATGTTATGATATGATTCGCACTATATTTTATACGAATAATGAGAAAGTGGTAAGGAGCTATAGTACTACTCGATCTGGCCCAAGTTATTCTAGTTTATTGACCTTAAAGGGCGGTGAACTATGGTTTTTAGGTTAGAACCATCGAATCTTTTTAACATATAATGAGTAATTTCCGTTACCAGAATCACGTACACCTGCACTCAATATATATTTGATCAAATCAGTTATACTAAAACAAATTCTCAGACCGTGTGATAAGTTGGTATGTTTTGTAAATCTAATGTCTAATAATCAACGTATATATACACAAGAAATTGGAGCCTACTATAGAGTGCCTTAATATTTATCATCAAAATTTTACTGAGTAAATTATGGTATCCACTGGTTCTGTTAATAATGAGGGAATGCGGAATGCTAACCAATCTGATGATGCTGCTTAAAATAATATTCCCACAAACACTAGATTAAGAATCAAATGAGAAGAATCCTTAGAATAAGAAGAATGAGAAATAACTATAACTATACATTAGAGATGCATCAATTTGAATTAGATGCATCCCTGATCTTTTAGATGCATCATAATATACTTTCTAGCTAAATATTAGATGCATATACATATATTAGATGCATCTCGTTAAGTTAGACGAAACCTATGTATTTTTCGTCCTTTGCGGGTCAAATTTATTGCTAGTACTACTTTGCATCGTTTTCATTTTAAAATCACTTTCAAAACTAATTGTGATGCATCTAAATGAATAGAGACGCATCTAATTTAAGTCGATGCATCTCAAATAAGTGGTTATAGTTATTTCTCATTTTTCTTATTTTAAGTTTTCTTTTCACTGGATCGTGACCCCTATAATTTAGATATAAATATCAAAGTAATCTTTGCTTCAAAAAAATTCATCCTTGTATGGTAAAAGTTAAGAGGAAAATGTGTCAAGAAAATATAAGGAAATCAATGGACTAGTATGCTTGTATCTTTTAATATACAATTTGGTTTTTTCTTTAGTTCTATTATGCAAAACTATATATAAAATAAGGAAAATAATTTGTAGACCAAAAGATGGGACTAATTATATGCCTAAAGAAACGTGACAATAAGTTATTGTTTTGTGAAGAAGCGGGTCCTTCTCATGTCACTAATATGATACTAACACATAGGTTTAGGCATGTAATTAGACACACCATTTAGACATGCCAATTAATGCTCATAAAATAAATACTTGCTATCATTGATTTGAATGTGTATCTAACTATCTTATAAAGCACAAAAGACATTTTTAACATTGAATGTCTTAAAATTAAGCAATACAACTAATCTATAATACTTAAAGCTTATCCCCCTTAATTTAATGTGCAAGGGGGGTTGTGCACAACCAAAAGTACGGTACATACATGTCTATGCATACCGAAATAACTACAACTCATTTCGTTTTAGGAGGCCCTCATATTCAATGTGAATATGAAGTGTTCATTGAAGGCTACAACATTCATGTATGATCATTAATCGGAGGTATACGAAGAGACATGAAGTTACATTGTGATCATTACTTGGAGGTATACAAAGAAACACTGCATTTAGTTGTTGCAACATTTCATATTCATCTTAAGGAGCCTATAAATAACACATGCATTTCTTAAACTTTCCACACCATGGAGAAGAAAAAGACCATTTTGGATAGTTTTGATATTATTTTTCATTTCGTGCAGATATTGTTTTGAAAGACAAGATCATCGTATACGATCTAGGTGGTTAGAGAATTACTGCTGTTGGTTTACCTGCATTTTCTGGTCATCAAAAGTTATCAATACTAACATTGAAATTAATAACCCTTGCTTTTCTATATTCTGGAAATGACCTTTTTGTCATTACCAGTTTATTTTGGTATATATTTGTATTTGCAGAACTCAGAAACACTCACATGTTAGTAAATTTGATTCCTCATATTGCTTGGTGACATTATATATCTTTTCCGATCCTATAATTGTGCTCTTTTTAATGCATACAAATGAAAATGAAGCAGCCGTTGGTTGGTTTACTTTTGGTTCGCAACTCTTCAGTAGGCCGCTGTAAATGAAGGTATACAAAGCATCCTCATAATTGTTGAATATGAAGTGTTGTTGGCATCTTATTGCTTGAAGCAGGTATAAAAACCATCCACAGTTACATTATCAATTTCTATCATTCGTGTACTTCCACATAATTATATTATAGCTGGAATACTAATTGATTGTATTGGTTGATTAGTTTTGTCTAGGCAGAAAAGTTGCTGGGCAACCTCATGGACCAACACCACCCAACTTCTTCTTCAAGTCCAAATTCATAGATGAATTAATGTATATATTATATTATCATCATAGAATTTGTGTATAGTGTGACAGTACGTAATCACTCAAGATTAGTACCCTATGCTTTATTCTTTTCGATATCTATAACTTAGTGTATTGAATTTATTTTGGTGTCGACATTTTGATAGGCAATGCTTTTTTCTCAAGATTTTGGAGTGGCTTCTACTCAAGGAAAAGTCATCAAATGCAAAGGTAACTTTTATTTGTTTTTGTATCTTTAATACATTTAATGAGCGTCATCTGATAGTGTTTTGTTTGTGGGTGTAGCTGTTGTTGCGTACGGGGCTAATAAGCCTTTAGTGATTGAAGATGTGGAAGTTGCGTCGCCACAAGCTGGTGAAGTTTGTGTTCAGATTTTGTATACTGCTTTGTGTTATACTAATGCCTACACTTGGAGTGGCAAGGCATGATTTTGATCATTGTTTTTGTTGTTATTTTGATGATGCTGTTTGGAAATGAAATGAAATTTATTTTAGTAAGATAGCGAGCTGTTTAGTAAGATAATTATCAATGAGTAGGGGACTAAGATTATAATTACACTTGCAACATATAATTAAGTATAGTTTATTACATATTTAAACAAAAAACCATGTTGCTTTACCACCTTTTTATAAAAGAATAAACACATGGGTCAGGAAGGCAACATGCA
Organism: Chrysanthemum lavandulifolium; assembly: GCA_022545495.1. NCBI lineage: Eukaryota > Viridiplantae > Streptophyta > Magnoliopsida > Asterales > Asteraceae > Chrysanthemum > Chrysanthemum lavandulifolium. The sequence goes on along the minus strand of CM040243.1, from coordinate 266,590,415 downwards.
TGCTAAATATAATAAAGGTCAAAATATTTAAACACTAGCCATCACACGTAAACCATAAAAAAATTAGATAGAGCAACAAGCAGCTAGCCAGACTTGAAGTTCAACATCTATATAAGACACTAACAATCTTTATTTTCAATATTTCAACCTCAAAAAATAAATATCCTAGCATCTCTCCAATAGTAATCACTTCTGATCGCTTAAGGTCTGATATGATAGTAAAGTCCCAGAAAATGGCATTGGACAACATATACAATTCATGGGCAGATCAATGGGATCCGAACCAGATTACTACAATGGTTATTCAGGAAGCAGCAAAACCAGCAATAGTAACATTAAGAGCAATGTTAGAGAAGGTTTTGGCAATTCAAAGGCCGTGGCGACGACAGGGTTGAAGAAGGTTACGAAAGGAACTACACTTGGGTTCCAATGGATTAAAGAAAAGTGCCACAAAACCATTCACAAATAGATAATGATCAGCTGTGAACGGATATGTATATGTGTCGAAATTGTTCATGTTTGTGGATATTTAATTGTTTTGTTAGGCATATGATTGTGTTGATCATCTCTATGTTCCATTTCTTTATGAATTGCTTCATTGATGTTTATTATAAGATAACTTATAGTAGTTCTTTTTATCTTACATTTTAATTTAATGTATTATGGCTAGATAGAAGAGTGAATGTGCAAAACACATGTATTGTACAACATACTTGAAGCCAACTCAAAGAAATAAATGTTTAGTATTTGTGATTTAAATCTCTAAAAGTATATCATCTAAAAGAATTTAGACAGCCATCATAATTTTGTATAATTAAAGTCGTTGTCAAATCAATTCGTATGCCCCTTCCATTTTCATATAGTCATTAATAATTGTAATCTAATAAGAAAATTTGAAGAGATGTTCTAAACTTCAAATAATGTTATGTGGGACTCCCTATAAATTTGTAGTGATGTTCATGGCTGTAGCATGTTCAATGTCTTTTCTAACGCATCCCGTTATATAACACGAGCTTATTCTCATGAAGTTTTTCTTTACATAGCGGGTTGTGACATTGTGATGTTAGTGTGCCTAAGTTAGTTTACGTTCTGTTAGGATCGTTATAGTGTATGTAGAGCTTTTGAAATAGCAAAAAAAAAGTTGTTTTTCAGCAACTTTTGGATTATGTTTTGCAAGGGGAACATGTAGTTTGATTTAGATGAGACGGTTATTTTGAAGGTTGTTTTCATTCTACATCTCGCATACTAGCTGAAACAGATACAAAATTGGTGTGTTGGGGACTTAAATCTAATGGTTATTTCTGTGACTAAATCAGTTTGTCAACTATTGTTCCATGAATTGTTTTAAAGATGATACTTCATAGTCGTGTATGTATAGTATATGCTGACGCATTTCATTATTGATTAATGTTTTCATTTATAATTTTGACAGGTTTTGGGTGCCATAGATCACGAGCTTAGCAACACATGCTTGGATCCCTTTGATCACTTTAAGTAAGTCCGTAATTGATTTCCCCGGTGTCGGTCGAAAGCTTAACATGCATGCTTTTGAATCTCTTAGATCATTTAAGGCGATTAATTTTGCAAACATTTTTAGTAGCGAGTATTTATGCTTAATTTAACCTAAAGTGTTTGTGTTTTGGCAGTGGCTACAGGTTTGAACACAATACAAGTTGATAGATCAGTTGATGCACGAGACACTAAAAGTGGGAATATTTTTGTTTCGTATGATAAGTTAAGCACTACATGGAAGTGATTTTGTTTCAACATAAAAAAAACTACAAGATAAAAATAGATCTCACGATAGAATGTTGTATTGTAAAATAGTTAATTATCAACCAATAGCACGTGTATCGCACAGGTCGTATAAAATACCATGAAAATAAAACAAAAAAAAAACCCAAAAAAAAAAAAAAAAAAAAAAAAAAAAAAAAGCGGTTTGAAAATACATCATCTTCACGTGTCTATTGCACAAACCATAAACGCATAAAATCTTGCAATTTATAAGAGCCAAAAACATAACAAAAGTGACAAATAAATATGCAAAATAACGAATATATACATAATTGATATTAAAATATTAAATAAACTACTTTAAATACAAAACGTATGATAACATTAATTGCAATACCTTACATTTTACTACTTGCATACAATATTACGTAAAAAAAACACGTATATATTCAAACCTTAACGGTGCAACGCACGGGTTGCACAAACCACAAACGCATACAATCATGCAATTTAGATGATCCTGAAATATTCATCAAATTCTCTAACTACTCAAAATTTGCCATTGAAGAGTACAAATAGTTATATAATTCCAAATAACAAAAGTCACAAATAAATAAGCAACAAAACACTTATGTAACGTACTCAAATTAAAATACTACATATGAAAAGACTGTTAATAAAAACTTTTAATGAAAATAAAATAATATAAATACAAAAGTAATTATAACATTATTAGGCATCTAAATATAGATTCCACTAGAATAATATAAACTAAAGTAATAATAACATTATTAGCCATCTAAATAATAAATACAATGCAACTTCTCTAATAGGTATCTAAATACCATCATATACAACATTATGGATAAAAACATCATCCCTCAACCACTAGACCGTGCATCGCACGGGTTGAGGGTAGCCTCGTAAATAAAAATGCACAAGTAAATTAAACACAATTTTAAAACATTAAATATCTGAAAAACTTAATTTCCACATTAAACATATTAAATATTAATTAAGGCATACAACATATAAAGCACTTGGTACAAATCAATTTAACACAAATATCAAAATGTTAAAATTAAGAATACAATATTAAACGCACTAATTAATACTATTTTTCAAGCACCCCTATAATAAAAAATACATGTTATAATACACATTTTGCAAACAAATAGAACACACAAAGCTTTATACAATTTAAATGCTAACAAGTTGATGATATATATGATTTCGATAATCGGACCGGACCAACGGGTTTAACCGGAATCCGAAGTCGCCATTGGTTCGGCTAGCCAATAAAAACCGTTCAAAAACAAAATGGAGAGGACCAATCAGAACCGTTAAAAACGTTTGAAGTGGGATTATTTTTTTTCTCTTGTTAATCAGTTCATCATTGTTATTTTGTTGACGCTTAAACTTTAATGCAACGGCGGATACCCTGCTCGTAGATTTTAATTCAGTTATGTGTTGTTTTACATTTGATAAATTCGTACAATTAACTGACATTATATTTCCTTATGAAAAGGTGGCAGATTTTTTGTTGTCAATGTTATTGGTAGCTTCGGTATATAAGACTCGTTGGTTTTAATATACAGTAGTTAATTGTGCATTTAATTTGACACTTTTTGCTGCCAATATTTCAATGTTATTGGCAGCTTCACATAAAAGGCTATACCCGCACTTACACATGAAGTTGTTGACTCTATAAACGATCATTTTTTGTCGGTGATTCCAGGTGAGGAAGTCGAGTACTTGAGTTGCGATAGTGTTTGTACGTTGTAAAATGATAGCGCTATAAATGAAGATGTTTTCTCTATTGAGTTTATCAATGGTCTCAAGTTTCCAGGTGTTCCAAATCACAAACTCACGCTGAAAGTTGGTGTTCTGATAATGCTTTTGCGTAATATTGATCAATCGAATGGTTTGTGTAACAGAACTAGACTTCGTGTTCTCTGATTAAGGAAAACTGACATCGAGGCCGATATAATTGACGACAACCATTTTGGAAAGTGAGTGTTGATAGCGAGGATGAAAATTCAGCTTTAGGATAAACGGTTACATTACCTTTAAAGATTATACGAAACAATTTTAGTTTTCCATGTTGTTTCTATGATAATCAATAAAAGTTAGGGACATTCCCTCGGACAAGTAGGTTTGTATTTCCTGCGACCATTTTGGAAAGTGAGTGTTGATAGCGAGGATGAAAATTCAGCTTTCGGATAAAACGGTTACCTTTAAAGATTATACGAAACAGTTTCCGGATTTTCGTGTTTTTTCTATGATAATCAATAAAAGTCAGGGACAGTCCCTCAGACAAGTAGGTTGGTATTTCTGCGACCTATTTTTACACACGGACAACTTTATGTAACAGTTTCTCTTATTAAGAGTAAAAAAGAGTTGAAGATGGTCATTTATGACGGAGATGACAAGATCACAAATAAAATTACAAATGTTTGTCTAAAAAGAAGTTCTACAAAAATTGTGCTTTTAGGTAACAAGTCGCACCGAACTTTTTAATATATACACTCTTTTATTTCTTACTCAAACTTATTTATTCATATGGTTTCTAAATTACTCATTGAATGTTATTCTATTTTTTTTTTCAGGAACTTTAATCATCAAATTTAGTTGGATACGTTAAATACTGAGACAAAGATAAGTGACCCAATTCATGCCTTTTCGATTCCCACAATACATGTTAGTTGAATTTTAACTAACAAAAACATCTATGTTTGCAACTAATTAATAAGAAAGAGTATGGTAAACTTTTGAGTAAAATTGGAAAGCTGGTCTTTTCCCTTACATGCAAATTAAGACTTTCACTGCACTGCATCTCAAGGCGCCGCCATGAGCTGACTGCCTGACTTAGAGTGGTTCCAAGGGGTGAAAGGTTTTGATGTATAATATTTGTGTTACAAAGTCTTGTCTTGTTTTAATTAAGAGTAAAGTCCAAAATACATCCCTGTGGCTTGCCCTGTGTCTCGGTTTACATCCCTAAACTTTTTTTTGGAACAATTACATCCCTCCGTTAGTAAAGTTGGCACAAAATCATCCCTAAGGACGAATGCTGCAAAGAAGTCCCCGTTAAGTCCCCCACGTGCTAGTCACGTGAGGGGTATTTTTGTCCATTTCTCACTCCCATTATTAATTTGTTTTGACTTTTTTTTGAGTATATTACATGAATTCGTCCAAGTGGATAACACCACATACAAACACAACCACTCATCATCCTCACTACTTTTCTCTATCTCCCTCTATTGAAAACTCTAGCCGCCGGAAAACATCACCACCGCCGCCTCAACGCCGACAACCACCACTCACCGCCCACTTCAAAAGACTCCCCACCTCACCCTCTTTCCGATCTACTACATCACGCGCCTCAAACCACCCCCCACCCTCGTTTCTTTCACCCACGCGCCACCTAAACCCCACCATATCACCATCACCGTGTAATATTCACAAAGAAGATAAAGGTAGGGTAACACACGCGAGGTTTAGCTTGTTATCCTTGAAACTCGTGACATGAGTCACGAGTTGAGTCGAGTTTGGTTAGAAAACGTGGGAAACAACTTTTTAATAACAAAAATGTGGTTAAAACCATGTTGGTATCCGTGTCTCGTGTGCGTGTCGCGTCAGTCGAACCGAGAGCTTAAGGTCTCGGTGTGGCCTTGTTGTATGCTTGATAATTGTTCTTGATGTAGTTCTTGTTATTGTTTGTTTATTTACTTTTGATTTGGGTTTCAGATGAAACCATAGAGATTGGATGTGATTGGTGATTTTGAAATACAAATGGGGATGCTGTTATTGTTGTTGTCGAAAGGGAAAGACCTTTGATTGGGTCGTTTGGTTTGGCGTTGATGACGGGAAAGGCTAGGCCGAGACCTATATGGTCTCGGCAAGACATTTTTGGAGGTGTTGGATTTTGGAAGAAGATTACAGCTTTTAAAAAGGGTATGGGTCCAAAATAAAGGTTTTACAAATTTTTAAAATGTTTGTATATCAAAAGACATAAAACATGGGATTGGAACATTGATTCATAAAAGTAGTAAGTTGACGAGAATTTAGTGAGATATTAACGATATTTTGACGAGATATTGGCGATATTTTAACGAGAAATTGGAAAATAAAGGTTTTAGAAGTAGATATTTTAACGAGACAGTGAGAAATGGACAAAATTACCCCTCACGTGACTAGCACGTGGGGGACTTAACGGGGACTTCTTTGCAACATTCGTCCTTAGGGATGATTTTGTGCCAACTTTACTAACGGAGGGATGTAATTGTTCCAAAAAAAAGTTTAGGGATGTAAACCGAAATACAGGGCAAACCACAGGGATGTATTTTGGACTTTACTCTTTAATTAATGAAGTGCACTAGTAACTTGTAGTTCTGGCTCCGGCACTAGGCATCGCTTCTGGGAACTGCAGGAGTGGAAGTTTAGGTATTGCTGATGCTGACTGACATATTTATGTCTAGTTAGTATAACATGGGTGTTTTTTCTTTACTTAAATCAATCCATTTAGAGTTTCTCATGTGTTTATATAGAGTTTCTCATATATACACTACAAACTCAAAAAATATAATGCTATCTCCATTTAAGTCAACATGAAACGTCTGTTGATGTTTATTCTGCAACTTATGATGAATTGACATAGTAAATTTTTTCGCATTTGTATATTAATCTAAGGATTTTGATTGCGGCAAATTTTTTATTTGAGAAATGATACATGGACCTAAATTTAAGCCTAAACTTAGACCTAAAAACCACTTGGGATCCTGATGGGTTGTAAAACAAGTGGATCCCTGTCTGCACCCATCAAATGCTGACCCTTGGTTTTAGGTCTAAGTTTAGGCCTAAATTTAGGTCCATGTATCATTTTTCTTTATATTTATATGTCATCATAAAACACATATATATATAAACTTTCAACCTATTTAATTTTGCCTCATGACATAATGACATATATATATATGATTCTTCAAGCATCAAAATCACACAATTTATAAAAGCACACTTATTGTTAGTTTTATGGATATAAATTAGTAGTCGTGAGTTAGGATCGAACTAGAGACCTATGGGATTGCACGCGTTGCGTATGAGATTTAATTATATCACAAAATATTTATATGGTCGAACTGAGAAAAAGGAAGGGGTTGAGTGTCGAGTTTTGAAACTTAAGGAGGTGCTTGCAATGACTTGTTAGACAAGGTTTAATGCTATATATATACACACCCTTTTGGTCTCATTCGTACAGATAAAAAAAGATGATCGACACAAACAATAATAATAACTCCAGTGCATGCATGATTTATTAAAACCATAAAAGTCATACGCATGTATGTATGCATGAGTGTCAGTATATTATGCATGTGCATGCTACAATTGGTTTAATAATATCATTCGCATGGTTTCATGATTATTTAATGTGCATATATCATGTCAAGCACATGTATATATTCATATATTCTTTTACTTGTATATATGTGTTTGACAGATACATGTAAAATGGTTCCACTATATATTTAATTGTGACTTGAATTAGCATTCTAATTGAATCGCTAACAATACGCGCGTACATGATCGTAGAGAAATCCTACTTTGGATTTTGGTGATTTACACTATTCGACTTTATTAAGTCGACTAGCACTCAAACCCTAATTAGGGTTCATCTTAATTGCTAGTTTATGGATTTGATTCTTGTTCGGCTAGAATTAAGAAAGGTACGCATACTTTATGCTTTAGTTAATTAATTAATTATTATACGTTCCTTTACGCTTCCGCATGTGTACTTGATATTTATTGTTTATATTTATGATTAGTCATATTATATAATTCCAACAGTGGCATAAGGAGCTTGGTTTAATGAGTAATTAATTACTAAACACGTAAAAAACAGATATTGTATTGTGTTTGATATGATTAATTCTAGGGTTTGGTTATTATTATGTAAACCCTAATTTTATTGTTATGGCTTTTGCCCTAATTGGTTTTTAATTTTTTTTTATGTCGACCTAAAATTCTTTTTTAGTCGATTTTTTAGGGTTTATAAAATTGTTTTGTGAATCGATATCTAAACCTAGAATTGTATATATGTTACGTGAATTAATTCGTGAATAATTGTTATGTGACATGGAATTGTATGCGATCTTGTGACAACATGAACAAATTATTATGTTAAATCCATGAAAACGTGCATGTTTGGCATGGATTATTGTCGATATATATTTAATTGTTAAGATTGGTTATGCATAGATTGATTGTTAAGTTTTATACACATGTATATTTATGATAAATCTTGAATTGGAGAAGACTCCAATTATATACATTAATGAATCAATTATGTGCAATTTGGTATATTATTAATTATGGGTTTACGCAATCGATTCGTCGATGTATGTGGCTCACTTTCAATTGAGAGAGTGAAAGCCCTAATTAATATATACATTAATTAACCTAGACATTGATTATTAATAAGGTTTTATCGAATAAGTTGCGTGTGACTACTTGTTTACACGTATTAAGTGTTAGTTATGTGCGCATTGTTTTTAGTTGTTATTTTTTATTTGTTTACTTGTTTGTTTATTATGTGTGACAGTTTTAAGCAAAGGGTAATTTTGAATAGAAAAATAATGCAGACTAAACAATGGTGAAATTTGATTTATTTTTGAAGAGTTAAATTTTCAATAGTTTAATTGATTGATAATTTTGGTACAAATGGTCTGAACGGCTCACCCAATTTGACGGACTATGTGGGAAGTACTAGGAGGGGAGCGCATTAAATTGTGACCCGAAAGAAGGAGGTTATTGCTTCAGCACTGACCGAATTCTCCACTTGCTTGCGAGTCAAATTGGAGCTACCAAGTAAGCCATAAATGTACAAAATCATCTTAAGGGCGAATTAGTTTTAATTCCATGTGCCACTTCCGTGGTAATCACCCGAAACACTAAGTGTTTACACTTACGCAAAAGTACGGTATAATGGACGATAATTAAAGTTAAATTCCTTAATTGGCGAAACCAATACTTCAATCAAAACTTTGATAATTTGATCTTTATGAATTGGTAATAAAAAGTTTTTTTTATTAAAATTATGCTACAAGATGAATGCATGACATCTTTGTACATATTTGGTTTGACCACATAAAATCAAAACTAGTACCCTTTATAAATTAAGTTATGTGCCATCTAATTAAAAGGAACACTTGAAGTTGCAATTTACGTCATGTCAGAACTTGGCGAGATTGTGATGGGGAGGTAAATCTTTATGTAAAGTCAGACCTTACATGAACATATTTGCAGTTCTTTAAGTTAGACACTTAAGCTGAGTAGTTAGTGAGACCTGGACTCAAGGCATAGGATGGGATGAAACATGTTTATATTTGCTATAGCGTTGGAAAATATAAATCCCATAATGATCTAGGAATTGGAAATTGTTTGCCAATTATTGTTTGACAGATTACCTTATTATATGCTTTCGTTACTAGCAGATCAACTGATGTAATGAACCTATGATAATTTAGATCCTAGTTTTCGAGAAAATTCTATGGTTATATGAATATTACCTTGGGTATTTTATTTTCTTGAAAAGTTATCGAAAATACTAAAATTGAATTTTGCTAATTCTTTAAATGTATTAATGCAACATTAAACCGTAAACGTAGGTTATTCCTGTATTGGTAAATTGATCTACACCATTAAGGGTTTTTTGGTAGAGTCAACTTTGCTAAATGAATAAACCTAGTCCTCTTTTCATAAGAAAGTGTGAGATTCAATCTTATTCCTTTTCATGAATGAAGAAATGTATGATAGGACAATTAGAATTGTCTAAATTTTAAATAAATAACTCGTAAGCAAATTTTAATAGTTAAGAAAATTGTATATTTCTGAATTATTAAATTAGAAGCTAGACTAATTACTGTATGATTGGTAAAAGACAAACTAGCATATTTTATCTAGTTGTTTTGTTTTGACCATTTAAAAGTACTACTTACAATTGTTGTAATAGTATAACTATTAAGAAAGAAATTGCATGCCCAATTTTTCAAGTTAATAGCATTGATGGATAATTCATCATCTACATAGTAGAATACACTCTTTTAGTACATAAGTAATTGTTATGTATAGACTTTCTCAAAAGTGTAGGGAAGTAAATAAAACACTATTTTCTTTCACTGGTTAATGAAACACTTATAATGTTGTCAAATCCAGTGGGAGTATTGTGTTCTTATTACTGAATAAGGAATTAATGTAATGATCTCTAATTCAGTGGGAGTTACAAGCTTTGTCATCTTTGTAGTAACTCAGATTGTCTCTAGAATGTCTTAAGATAATTACTTTCCACTTGTAGACACTTATGTTTTCAAGGATAGTCATGTACGTTTCCTTATTAGACAGTGAAGTGGTTCTACATCTACTAGTTATGCTAATATCAATGACACAATTATATTAGTCACATAAACAAACATATGTCGTGTTGTTTATCTGCTACATGATGTTGTTCCATGCACAAGTGGGAGAAATCTATATTTTGTGCAAGGTACAACATATAGGTATATGATTTAAAGGATTCTCTTGACTGCAAGGTAAGAGACTAACGTTCTAATATAACTTGTACATATCTAATTCAAGAAACACTTGGTGTTGTAATTTACGTCATGTGAGAACTTGGCGAGATTGTAACAATAAAGTAAATCTCCATGTGAAGTCAGACCTTGCATGGACATATTTGCAATTTCTAAATTAGACAAGTATTTAGAACATGTGTCAAAATGATATATAAGACTACTTCAAATTAAATATTTATGTATTATTAGAATGAAATAAATAAATGAAGTAATCTAATACTACTTCAATTTGTTTATTTATGTAATTTTGGAATGACATAATGAAAGATAATGTAGTCATACATTATTGTGAAGTAAATAAATTAACTTGAAATTACTATTGAAACCAAAAGTTGTGTTCATATTTACTTTAGTTAAACATGTTTATGATTCATTGTAGAGACATAAACATAAAATCTTTTAAGACTTATAATAAAGTAAGACGTTAACTTGTTATGTTTTTAAGACATATACAAGAAGTTATTGAGTTGATCAATGATTTATAACGTATAATGGGATTATAACAGTTTATGTTTTCTTGATGAGACATGGATATGAAGTGACTTGGTTAAAGAGTACTTATGTTATAAAGCATGCAATTGGCTTGGAAAGTCTATTATACCATTAAGTTGACTTGGTTAAAGAGTACTTATGCTATAATTGCTAAGTATATATAGATAGTCTATATATTACAAAAGGCAATTGGGAGTTTTTTTTATCTTGAAAGATAAAATTACAAGATACATAATCTTCTTAAATACACTAGTAAATATCATGATGAGGTTAGACATGTAAATGATAGACCTCATGATGATGGAATTTTCATTCATAAATCTACAAGGATATCTCAGATATTTGACTTATATGCTGAGAAATATGAGTTACAGGATTATAGTAAACCTGATAATCATTATGATGGGTTACCAAATATTGAATTCGGTAAATTACTCATACTATGAATGTTAAAGATGATGTCCATAAAGATAATCAATTTTGGTAATTTGGTTTATCTTAATAGTTAGACTAGAGAATGGAAATGAGTTTCTTCAAAGAGATGAAAAACCCTAGTGGTTTGAATTTCTATGAAGAAATCATATGGACAATATTGTACACATATTTAATTCATGTCTTATGACAAGATTATTAATCATACTTAAGCAATTAATTATGATTGAATATTCTTTCCTAGACACATTAAATATATAAAGATGATAATTGTCATACTTGTTTTCATTAATATGAAATATAACAATGGAATATCAAAACTCTTTCTTGAGAAATTACTTGAGCGAAGACGGTATGTAATTGAAAGGTTTTTTGAATTCATATAATCTTTGGTAGTGTACGAAGTGCAATAATTCATGAATGGATAAATGCATGCATCTATGAAATTATTCTTATGTTAAATTATTAAATCCCAGTTTTGATTTATAATTGAAATAAGATAAATTTCAAGTATTCCTGAAAGCTAGTGGGAGTATTATGTTAAGGTTTTTAAATCTTATATGTTGTATAACATATAAGAAGTAACATTCATTGTAAGCTAAATGTTAAGTCTTAGATTGGAATGAAACTTCACTTGTAAGACTTCAGAATTAAAACATATAACCTTGGAATATATGTTTATTAATAATAAACATGTGCAGTAAAATAAATGATTCTAATAAAACATGATATATCATTTGGGAAATGGATAAATATCTTTTGACAAGATAGAACATGAATGAATTCTAAGTTTGACATGCAGTGTAGGATATTGGATTTCACAAACACATCATAACATAATAATATTAGGCGTATGGTTTAAGAGTTTAGAGAGAGAAAGTAGAAGGTGGGAGCCTTTCTAGAGAGAGAAAGTAAACAAAGAAAGAAATGTTAGATTGAGTGAAAGGTCCAACCCTCTACCTTGGGAGGTAGAGGGTATTTATAGTTACATAATAAACGTCCTCCTTCGGACTGTGAATCAGGCATACAGTGGGTAAAGACCCGTCCTTCCTCCACGGTGTTACACTAAACTATTCTACGCTACTAATTAACTAATTAACTACAAAACAACGTAAATAACTACAAATCTACGAGCTAACATATGCTAGACTATAATTGGGGTGACCGACACTTTAACATGGAATTTCCAATTCCTAACAATCTCCCCCTAAGGGAGGTCACCCAGTGAAATACATTTTGCTTCCTAGCATTCTATCTTTGACTTCGTTCTTGAGCTCGTAGACTTGAATTCTTCACTTCCACAATCTTTGTGCTTTTGTAGCGATTCTTCAAAGTCCACATTGATTTGTACTTTCAGTGGAGGCCTTTAACTGATCCACATCTTTGATGATCTTCGAGCTTTCTTTGAGATCATCAGCCACATCAAATCTCTCTGGATCATCCATAGTTTTGTTGCCTTCATGTGATGTTGTGACTTTTGGACCGACATGCTTACACTTTTGGATCATGACATCTTTCCATCAGAGTAGCGGAAGCATTCTCGGTTCATGATATTTGCGCAGCAGAAGCGTAAGCATAATACAAAATATCATAGCCGAGTTATGTAGATATGCACCACCATGATTTCTTCAATTAAGTGTGGATGTTGTGAGCATGCGGCTTTGGATTGACTTCTCAATTCGATCACCGCAATCGTCCAATGTACCGCAAACAACAGTTTGCAATAAAACACGTGAAAGTGTCTTTGATCACTTTCGTTGAATTGAGGTACACGGCCCACGGTTCCCCGTTGATCGAGACAAGTACTACCCGTGATCGGTATAATTCAAGAATCTCCTTGACGGGGTTTCGTAGTCGCTCTAACCGTTCTCAAACCGAACGTCTCAAAGAAGACAACACGGAGTGAGTGAACCAGTGAATTGAGATTCACTGATTGATGAAAAATGAATTGAAAAACAATCGCGTATTCCTTGAAGAAAGAGTTTTGCAATACGACGAAGGTTTTATGAGAAAGATCAATTTTCAATCAAAAATACCTTTTGTATTTGAAAGAGAATACACATTCGACGTGCTAGAGAAAAGAAGAGGTTCGCACATCGAACGTTTTTTCCAAAGGTATTTTTTCAATCAGAGATACTTTTTGTGTTTTAAAACATAAGTACACATTCGACGTGCTAGAGAAAAGAAGGTTTGCACATCGAATGATTTTTCCAAAAGTATTCGTCAATTTATTTCCTGGACCAAGGTTGATTCAAGAATGAATCGCCCCATCGTTTCTATCCAGTTGTCACAAGCTTGATCTTTTGCAAGATCTCACATGTCACCCACCAAAAGCTTGTTTGATGTTGGCTCTAGAAGGATTTCCATCTTCATCGTGAACATTTTTACATATCACTCGGATGTTCTGGCAATACCACAAGGATAATGCGCAGGACTCTTAATATATTCTTACTTTCCACATTGTGTGAAACAGCAAGTCTTTATTAATTTTGTGTCCTAATGAGATATTGTGGATGATCTCTTGACTCTAGACTCAATTGTGCATTTTTGGTTCCTATGTCGGAGACTAGGGAGAGGGTCTCCTTCTTCAATATCAACAATCTCTAAGAGAAAGTCGATAGATTATGTAGGTTCCCCGTGAGAACGAAACAAGCCCTTTTAAGAGGAACTTGAGTAGTTTGGGAAGTTTAGTTCAGTGCGTCACTGGGTCCATGACGTCTTGTCTTCAATACCAGTGTTACCTTAGTAACCACCAGTAGCATATGAAATGAACCCGGTTTCTGCCCTAAGGTTAAATTATTGGAGGGTTTTTTGTTTTCACCCTTTTCTCATTCCAATTCTTTTTCATTCTTCAACCCCTTCAGTGCTTACCGAGACTTCATAACTAGAACCTTGTTGGGTTTATTCCAGTTCTAGATCTATCTCAGTCCGCACTCTTCCCATATCTCACTTTTCTCCTTTTATCAACATTCCTAAGGACTCTACACTATCTATTGGATTGTCCCTAGGAAGATCCCTCCGGTTCTGGCGAATCGTGGGAACTAATACCTAACCTCACCATCCTTATAACTCCATACATAAAGTAAAATGGTCGGTCTTTTGGTACAGTTCATTCTTCCTTGAAACCAATTGAAAAATCATTTGGAAAAACAATCAAGGTACTTGTGATACTAGATCAAAGCATTTTGTACCTTAATAGTTTTGATCATTTAGAAAACCTCCCCCTCAACATGTGCATCATATATAGAAATTGTTTAGCACATGGAGGCAAGAGGACTTTGAAATATTTTCTTTGATCACAATTTTCATAGAAAAAGCCATTTGATTTTCTTGGTAAATTCTCCCCCTCAAAATGTGCGTTGGTTGTTTGAAATCATTTAACACATAGAGGAAAGAGTTCTTTTGAAGTACATCCACGATCACAAAAGCCATTAATAAAACCATTTTCAAACTCAATCAAGGTAATGAAGAGGCCTATTCCAACTAGGCAAGACCCCGATAATCCTAGGGTTAAGTGCAATTTTCTTGGTAGAGTTAAGGGATTGCCCGTTTATGTAGGTAGTTTCACGTTTTCTACGGACTTCATAATTGTGGATGATATTAGCACGGCCATAGACCCTAGCTTGTCCCACGTTATTCTAGGAAAACCTTTCATAGAAAGCACCGGGATGACCTATGATCCCTCGTTAGGAGTAGTGCGATTCAAGGATGAGACCGATGACATAGCTTACCAAATGCCGTTTAAGATTGAGAAGTTTTCATCACTTTCTAATGATGATAAGGAACTTAAACTGTCAGTCTATTATAGGAATGATGAGGATAGGGAAAAAGGAGTGGATTATGTTATGGCTAAGATTTTCGGATTCTATAAGGATTGCTTGAACTTAGGACCAGAATATAGGACCAAGTGGGGAGAGGACGAACTCTTAGAGAGGTGCATCATAGGGCACTTCTACAACATGGAATCCCCCATTAGAAACCGTCAAGGTGACGGTAATGAAGTAACGTAGGAGCACGACTACGAGTCTAGCTACAAGACTCTTAAATAAAGAAAAGCGCTTCGTGGGAGGCAACCCATGCTTAATTGTTTGCTTGTTAGTGTCATATATCTTTTATTGATTATTTATTCTCATGTTTAATTTTGTAAAAATGCTTTATTTTGTTTTTAACCTCGTCTTAATTGCATATAAAGGTATTTTACATAAGGGATAAGTGTAGGAGGAATACACACGCCAAGGAAACGTAAACATGAGAATAACAATTCATTAAAAGATATATTTGTGTGTTTGTTCGAGTCAAATGCTTGTATCGAAATCATAATGGATGTTTTGCGTAAATTTTTCCGATTCTAAAGATTTAAATTTTCCGAATTTTTCCAGAAAATCGCAACTGACGGCATCGAAGGAGTAAAACAACATTACTTTTTCTCGTTTTCGAGCTACTTAAAAAAATTTTGAAATTTTCCAGGTCTTAATTTTCCAGAAATTTTGTAAACATCCATTCCACAAGCATTATATCCTAGTTTAAATCGAGTCTTATATATATTACTACCGCCGATTTTACGCGAAGGTTTCGTTTTTATTCTTCAAGTGTGTAGGTTTAATTTATCAAGAAGAAGTTACATAAGATTGGAAGGAGCTTTTCACGCATAAATTCTTCTTGGAAAGGATTTAACCACCACTTCACACACGGATCCTACCGAGCTAATCAGGGGAGTACTAGTTTCTTTCGTTTTTAATTACCTTTCAATTATCATAACTTTGATACTTTCGGGGAACATTGGGGACAATGTTCAGTTTAAGTGTAGGGAGGGAAAATAAAACGGGAACTTTGAAACTATGCTTATCCTTGATTATTTGCTTTGTCCAATTGTATTTGTGTAATAAACCATGAGAAAATGTCGGTAGGGTAATTTTTGCACCAAATTTAAAATTTTTCATGACATATAAGAGTGGGCCATTAGTCTTAACACAAGCGTCTCACGGATAGGAAGTTGCATGACTAGCACAAAAACCCTTTACCACCTAAATTCCACCCAAAATGTGAGGATCGCCCTTAGATTAGTAGGAATTAAAAGCATTCATCTTTAATGCTTAGATTGTGAACCGGTAGTATATTAGATTCTAGAACTTGTTTTGTGATGCATTCCGAGATCGCAAGTAAGACTACACTTGTGTAGTTAGGAATAACTAAATGATAAGAGGCATTAGGATAACCCTTGTTTGATACCGTAATATAATTACTTCTTCCACATCGGTTGAGTAATTCCCCACACCGTTGCGTTGTACTCATCTTTAGTACATGATACCCCTAGTTAACCCCTCGAGCCTATCCTTTTCGCGGTTCTCATGATGTTTCGGTTTTTCCGGAATATCAATGAAGAGCATTGTTTACACCCCACCCCGAAATATACTCCAAAATCGCCTTAGCCTACCCTGTATGCACTCACTTTTAGTGCATTATTGTTATCACTCTAAACCCTTAGTTCAATTATCTAGTTGCTTGCATGAGTTGCTAAGTCGAGTCATATCCTTTGTATACAGTTTTGGGACGATTGGGATTCATGGGAAAAGTTAAAGTCTATGAAATGACGGGAAGGGAACGTTAATTCAAATTCCCTTTGTTAGCGTAATAATGTACCCCAAGTGTTTTGATCTTTTAAATTCAGGTCAAATTAGTTTTAGAGTAATAAAAACTCAAGTGTAGGGATGTGCCTATTAAAAAAAAACAGAAAAAGAAAAAAAATAGAGTGATGAAAAAAAAGAAAGAAAAAAAAATAGATTGATGTTACTGTAGAGGATGGTAGAGTAAAAGTGTATGAAAAAAAAATAGAAAAAGAAAAAAAAGAAAAAAAAAATAGAGTGATGAAAAAAAAGAAAGAAAAAAAAACATACGGGCTACCATCCTACATCTATCATTTAAATTTATGTTTGTTTGTTTCAGTTAGCTAGAGTTTAGAGTGTCGAGTCTTGGCTTAGCAACGCCATTCTTCATATACTTGCAACATAGAGATTTTTGAGTTGCCACCACTAAATAGCCTATCCCACCAAACCCTTTATTTCCCTACCGTAAGCCTAACATTACAACCCTTTAAAGACCTATTTGATAGTCTTTCCTAGGTGCTTACGCCAAAGCGATGGAGGTTTGATCTATTCTCAAGCCTATGGTAATCTATGTACTAGGACCGGTTAATGAGTGTTTATCTTCCATTTCCAATTCGTTATATTTCATATACACCCGAGAGAGATGTGAGTATCCAAACACCCCATGTGAGGTGCTAATATGTGATTTCCGTGCTTGTTATGACTTTTATGGGCTTATATGTGTTGTGGACTGTTTTGAACGAATGCTTCATGACCCCTAACTTATAAATTAATTGGCTAAAGCACATTTGCTTGAGGACAAGAAAATACCAAGTGTAGGGATATTTGATAAGGTTTTAAAGGTACTTTTTGAGGGTCGTTTAAGCCCTTATTTAATCACTTTTGTATCCGTTATTACTTAATATCGTTCCTTTTCACTTTTAGGTCTCTTGAAGGCAAAATGCTTGGAATGGCACTTATTTGGACGAAAAGGCGCGATTATACGATGAAAATGGCCAAAGTCGAATCGAGACACTCAAGGTCTTGAAAACATAAGGTGATGGCGTCGGTGTTAATTGTGACGCCGTCGGAGGATCTTTGTGATGGGACGAAGCCAAAACTCCCATTTTCAAGTGACGGCGTCAAGTTATAAAAGAGTAGGCCGTCGCAACTCGGGCGTCCTAGATGTAATCCGAGACGGCGTCGGTCAAGAGGACGGCGTCACAAGTTTAAGGTGACGCCGTCGCAAGTCTAACGTGGCCAAGACGAAACCCTAATGACGGCGACACGACGGCCTCACAAAACATAAGGTGACGCCGTCGCATATGTAATATTATATATAGAATCCGAATTTTTCAGTATTTGTGTGTGTAGTCTTTTGGAGTAAAAACCTAAATCGAACCAAGGCTGTCTTGTACAGTATTCTAGGGTTCCAAACCCTATCTTACACCAAGATAAGTGTTTTACTTTATTAATACAATTATGTCTTTGATTATTTGTGTGTATGCTTGCATGTTTTCCATGTCCGGCTAATTTACTTGTGTGTTTGCTTAGGGAATATGAAACTTAATTATTAAATATTGATTGGTTGTCTCTTATCTTAGTTGATTAATGATCTAGTAATGCGATAGGTCATTCGTTGTGTACTTAATGCTTGATTAAATCTTTGTGAACCTTAGAATATGACTCCTTGAGTAGTTGTAAGCTAAACCATCCAAAGAGTGCCTTAGAGTAAGAGTTTATTATCCCTAGTGGGTTTTGTAGACGAGACCCTTTGGTAAGTTCAAAGAGTTGGGGAGAAACGCATACCCTACAACCTTAGACACACAACGAAACTAGGAATAAGGACGTGACAATTCAACCACCAATAGGAGATAATTAAGGAGTAGTAAAACCTAAGTAAACACATCTTTAAACTATCATACGAGCACACATTAATTAGACATAGACTACATACACCTTAGATTAGATAATTAGATAAGTAGAGTAATCGGTAGAAATACCAACCCCCCAAATTCAAACCCCGAGATTCGTACCTTTCGATAAAAAATAATCTTCCTCAACCACAACCTTAGCGTAGTAACTTCTCACTAGCATTCCTATTCCCCTAGAGAACGATATCAATACCCGTGGCTTACCCTAATACTACACTACAACGATTAGGTTCACTGCCTAGGGTGTTGAAAAACTTGCTCGACGAAAAGGAAGTTCCTTTGACCCCTAACAATGCGTGTAGCGTTATCAAGTTTTGGCGCATTGCCGGGAATAGAATAGCTAGTTAGTAGTCCACCTCGCTTAGGTTTCTTTGCTTGATTCCTATCAAGTAAACCTTTTCTCATTTTAGCTTCCTCTTAGTCTATCCCCTTCTTCGTGACCTTTGTTCGTAATCCCATCACTTTTCATCATGGAAGGTGATAACCACCCACCATTCATCAACCCACCACGATTGACCCGCCAAGAGCCCGTACTCTTGGTGAATACTCGAGACCAAGCCACTTAGGCTATAGGAACACCATTGAGCTTCTCGACCAAGCCCAAACTACGGCCTGCGATCCGACACCATCCGGTTGGTGCAAAGCGGATGTGCATTCCACGGACTTCGTTCAAGATCCAAATCGACATCCGAGGGATTTCCTCAAAATTATCGATTCCATCTACCTTGATGCTACTACTCAGGAGACCACGCGCCTGCGTCTCTTCCAATTCTCTCTACGGGACCAAGCTAGTAATTGGCTTGAGCGACTTCCCGCCAGATCCATCTCAAGTTGGGATGATCTCACCTCTCGCTTCCTTGCTCAATTTTTCCCACCGGGGAGAACCACTAAGCTTAGGAATGACATCTTGGTGTTCCAACAACGTCAAGGTGAATCTCTCTACGAAGCATGGACTCGAATCAAGGACTTACTTCATAAAGTCCCTCAT
Organism: Chrysanthemum lavandulifolium; assembly: GCA_022545495.1. Taxonomy (NCBI): domain Eukaryota; kingdom Viridiplantae; phylum Streptophyta; class Magnoliopsida; order Asterales; family Asteraceae; genus Chrysanthemum; species Chrysanthemum lavandulifolium. The sequence continues at coordinate 266,570,626 of CM040243.1, read as the reverse complement.
CACGGCATTGATCTTTGGCTCCAAGTCCAAATTTTCTATGATCATGTCAACTTCCCCACCAAGCGATTCATTGACCAAGCGGCCGGTGGAAAACTTAGTGATCTCACCGCAGAAGAATCATGGGGTATAATAGAGGACCTTGCCCTCTATGACAACGAAAGTTGGGATGACCCTCGTGAGCTGCCCAAAACCGTTAAGGCAATCTCCTTGCCTCCCATCGACTCACAACCTTCCGACCGTAGGATGATTGAACTTGAAGATCAAGTAAAATTCCTAATGAGTTCCTACGAAAATCCTAAGTCTTCACACCATGTGAACAAGGTTTCTTCCTCGTGTGAGCCGTTTTGTGATCCTCATAACACGCGACTAGCACCCGATCCCCGAACATGCTTCCGTTGACTACGCATCCTCGCGTATTAATGGAACAGGAGGAAGATTCCCTACAATACCCGGACCTAGGAATTTCAATGAAACCCGAGAGGCATGGAAAGGCAAGCCCGACTTCTACTGGGGACAAACCAAGGAATTCACTTCAAATGATTTTTCATGGCCCCCACCTAATGGTCCTAACTAACAAAACATCGAAGGGATGTTGCAAAACCTTGTTGCATCCCAAGAATCCCAAATAGCTAAGCTCTCGGACCGCTTTAACCAACAACAAGCCGAAATGGATAGAAAGATAGACAACCTTTTGAAAGCCATAACCAATAGTGATAGGAAGGTTAATACTATCTCAACTCCCGAGCCTTCCGGTGTAGAGATTAAGGACCCAAGTAAGCTAGCTAAGCACGTTCAATTCGTCAATACCATCGCCTTAGTTAAACCTAATGGAACAAATGACGAAGAGGACCATACACTTGAGAATAATGAAACAACCAAGGAAGTAGATGAAGTAGACAATGACTATTTCAATAAGTTTCCTACGGAAGAACTATCTCGCCACCCTCACTTAGTGCGTGACCTCCGTCACATGTATGTTAGGAAAAGCCCTCGAATCAAGTTTGGGAACCCTTGGAATCTTAACAAACCATGTTTTATAGGACACCTTTTTGTGGCAAAGGCCTACATTGATCGCAAATCCCCAATCAACATAATGACTAGCACCTACTACAATTGGGTAATGAAGAGGCCTATTCCAACTAGGCAAGACCCCGATAATCCTAGGGTTAAGTGCAATTTTCTTGGTAGAGTTAAGGGATTGCCCATTTATGTAGGTAGTTTCACGTTTTCTACGGACTTCATAATTATGGATAATATTAGCACGGCCATAGACCCTAGCTTGTCCCACATTATTCTAGAAAAACCTTTCATAGAAAGCACCGGGATGACCTATGATCCCTCGTTAGGAGTAGTGCGATTCAAGGATGAGACAGATGACATAACTTACCAAATGCCGTTTAAGATTGAGAAGTTTTCATCACTTTCTAATGATGAAAAGGAACTTAAATTGTCGGTCTATTATAGGAATGATGAGGATAGGGAAAAAGGAGTGGATTATGTTATGGCTAAGATTTTCGGATTCTATAAGGATTGCTTGAACTTAGGACGAAAATATAGGACCAAGTGGGGAGAGGACGAACTCTTAGAGAGGTGCATCATAGGGCACTTCTACAACATTGAATCCCCCATTAGAAACCGTCAAGGTGGCGGTAATGAAGTAACGTAGGAGCACGACTACGAGTCTAGCTACAAGACTCTTAAATAAAGAAAAGCGCTTCGTGGGAGGCAACCCATGCTTAATTGTTTGCTTGTTAGTGTCATATATCTTTTATTGATTGTTTATTCTCATGTTTAATTTTGTAAAAATGCTTTATTTTGTTTTTAACCTCGTCTTAATTGCATATAAAGGTATTTTACATAAGGGATAAGTGTATGGAGGATTACACACGTTTTCAAGGAAACGTAAACATGAGAATAACAATTCATTAAAAGATATATTTGTGTGTTTGTTCGAGTCAAATGCTTGTATCGAGTCATAATGGATGTTTTGCGAAATTTTCCGATTCTAAAGATGTAAATTTTCATAATTTTTCCGAAAATCGCAACCGCTTTTTGTCGGGATAACTTTGACGGCGTCGAGATCGCAACTGACGGCGTCGGAAGGAGTAAAACAACAGTTACTCTTTTCTCGTTTTCTGAGCTACCTAAAAAAATTTGGAATTTTCCAGGTCTTAATTTTCCAGAAATTTTGTAAAGATCCATTCCACAAGCATTATATCCTAGTTTAAATCGAGTCTTATATATATTAATACCGCCAATTTTACGCGAAGGTTTCGTTTGTATTCTTCAAGTGTGCAGGTTTAATTTATCAAGAAGAAGTTACATAAGATTGGAAGGAGCTTTTCACGCATAAATTCTTCTTGGAAAGGATTTAACCACCACTTCACACACGGATCCTACCGAGCTAATCAGGGGAGTACTAGTTTCTTTCGTTTTTAATTACCTTTCAATTATCATAACTTTGATACTTTCGGGAACATTGGGTACAATGTTCGGTTTAAGTGTAGGAGGAAAATAAAACGGAACTTTGAAACTATGCTTATCCTTGATTATTTGCTTTGTCCAATTGTATTTGTGTAATAAACCATGAGAAAATGTCGGTTAGGGTAATTTTGGCACCAAATTTAAAATTTTTCATGACATATAGGAGTGGGCCATTAGTCTTAACAAAAGCGTCTCACGGATAGGAAGTTGCATGACTAGCACAAAACCCTTTACCACCTAAATTCCACCCAAAATGTGAGGATCGCCTTAGATTAGTAGGAATTAAAAGCATTCATCTTTAATGCTTAGAGTGTGAACAGTAGTATATTAGATTCTAGAACTTGTTTTGTAATGCATTCCGAGATCGCAAGTAAGACTACACTTGTGTAGTTAGGAATAACTAAATGATAAGAGGCATTAGGATAACCCTTGTTTGATACCGTAATATAATTACTTCTTCCACATCGGTTGAGTAATTCCCCACACCCTTTGCGTTGTACTCATCCTTAGTACACGATACCCCTAGTTAACCCCTCGAGCCAATCCTTTTCGCGGTTCTCGTGATGTTTCGGTTTTCCGAAATATCAATGAAAACATTGTTTACACCCCACCCCAAAATATACGCCCAAATCGCCTTAGCCTACCTCAGTATGCACTCACTTTTAGTGCATTATTGTTATCACCCTAAACCCTTAGTTCAATTATCTAGTTGCTTGCATGAGTTGCTAAGTCGAGTCATATCCTTTGTATACAGTTTTGGGACGATTGGGATTCATGGGAAAAGTTAAAGTTTATGAAATGACGGGAAGGGAACGTTAATTCAAATTCCATTTGTTTGCGTAATAATGTACCCCAAGTGTTTTTATCTTCTCAATTCAGGTCAAATTAGTGTTAGAGTAATAAAAACTCAAGTGTAGGGATGTCCCTATAAATCCCTATTATTTTGATGTTATTCTAGAGGATGGTAGAGTAAAAGTGTATGAAAATATATATATATATATATATATATATATATATATATATATATATATATATATATATAAAAAAAAAAAAAAAAAAAAAAAAAAAAAAAAAAAAAAAAAAAAACAAAAAACATACTACCATCCTACATCTATCCTTTAAATTTATGTTTGTTTGTTTCAGTTAGCTAGAGTTTAGAGTGTCGAGTCTTGGCGTAGCAACGCCATTCTTCGTATACTTGCAACATAGAGATTTTTGACTTGCGACCACTAAATAGCCTATCCCACCAAACCCTTTATTTCCCTACCGTAAGCCTAACATTACAACCCTTTAAAGACCTCTTTGATAGTCTTTCCTAGGTGCTTACGCCAAAGCGATGGAGGTTTGATCTATTCTCAAGCCTATGGTAATCTATGTACTAGCACCGGTTAATGAGTGTTTATCTTCCATTTCCAATTTGTTATATTTCATATACATCGGAGAGAGATGTGAGTATCCAAACACCCCATGTGAGGTGCTAGTATGTGATTTCCGTGCTTGTTATGACTTTTTCGGGGCTTATATGTGTTGTGGACCATTTTGAACGAATGCTTCATGACCCCTAACTTATAAATTAATTGGCTAAAAGCACATTTTCTTGAGGACAAGCAAATACCAAGTGTAGGGATATTTTATAAGGTTTTAAAAGGTACCTTTTTGAGGGGTCGTTTAAGCCCTTATTTGATCACTTTTGAATTCGTTATTGCTTAATATCGTTCCTTTTCACTTTTTAGGTTTCTTGAAGGCAAAATGCTGGAATGGTACTTATTTGGACGAAAAGGCGCGATTATCTGAAGAAAATGGCCAAAGTCGAATCGAGACACTCAAGGTCTGCTGAAAACATAAGGTGACGGCGTCGGTGTTAATTGTGACGCCGTCGGAGGATCTTTGTGACGGACGAAGCCAAAACTCCCATTTTCAAGTGACGACGTCAAGTTATAAAAGAGTAGGTCGTCGCAACTCGGGCGGCCTAGATGTAATCCAGACGGCGTCGAAAGCTGAAGAGGACGGCGTCACAAGTTTAAGGTGACGCCGTTGCAAGTCTAACGTGGCCAAGACGAAACCCTAATGACGGCGACGACACGACGGCGTCACAAAACATAAGGTGGCCGCCGCATATGTAATATTATATATAGAATCCGAATTTTTCAAGATTTGTGTGTGTAGTCTTTTGGAGTAAAACCTAAACCGAACCAAGGCTGTCTTGTACAAGATTTTAGGGTTCCAAACCCTATCTTACACCAAGATAAGTGTTTTACTTCATTAATACAATTATGTCTTTGATTATTTGTGTGTATGCTTGCTTGTTTTCCATGTCCGGCTAATTTACTTGTGTGTTTGCTTAGAGAATATGAAACTTAATTATTGAATATTGATTGGTTGTCTCTTATCTTAGTTGATTAATGATCTAGTAATGCGATAGGTCATTTGTTGTGTACTTAATGCTTGATTAAATCTTTGTGAACCTTAGAATATGACTCCTTGAGTAGTTGTAAGCTAAACCATCCAAAGAGTGCCTTAGAGTAAGAGTTTATTATCCCTAGTGGGTTTTGTAGACGAGACCCTTTGGTAGGTTCAAAGAGTTGGGGAGAAACGCATACCCTACAACCTTAGACACACAACGCAACTAGGAATAAGGACGTGACAATTCAACCACCAATAGGAGATAATTAAGGAGTAGTAAAACCTAAGTAAACACATCTTTAAACTATCATACGAGCACACATTAATTAGACATAGACTACATACACCTTAGATTAGATAATTAGATAAGTAGAGTAATCGGTAGAAATACCAACCCCCAAATTCAAACCCCGAGATTCGTACCTTTCCTTTCCTTAAAAATATAAAAAGATAAAAATAATCTTCCACAACTACAACCTTAGTGTAGTAACTTCTCACTAGCATTCCTATTCCCTAGAGAACGATATCAATACCCGTGGCTTACCCTAATACTACACTACAATGATTAGGTTCACGCCTAGGGTGTTGAAAAACTTGCTCGACGAAAAGGAAGTTCCTTTGACCCCGAACGACGCGTGTAGCGTTATCAAGTTTTTGCGCGCGGGGGAATAGAATAGCTAGTTAGTAGTCCACCTCGTTTAGGTTTCTTTGCTTGATTCCTATCAAGTAAACTTTTTCTCATTTTAGCTTCCTCTTAGTCTATCCCCTTCTTCGTGACCTTTGTTCGTAATCCCATCACTTTTCATCATGGAAGGTGATAACCACCCACCATTCATCAACCCACCACGAATTGACCCGCCAAGAGCCCGTACTCTTGGTGAATACTCGAGACCAAGCCACTTAGGCTATAGGAACACCATTGAGCTTCCCGACCAAGCCCAAACTACGGCCTGCGATCCGACACCATCCGGTTGGTGCAAAGCGGATGTGCATTCCACTGACTTCGTTCCGAAGATCCAAACCAGCATCTGAGGGATTTCCTCAAAATTGTCGATTCCATCAACCTTGATGCTACTACTCGGGAGACCACGCGCCTGCGTCTCTTCCAATTCTCTCTACGGGACCAAGCTAGTAATTGGCTTGAGCGACTTCCCGCCAGATCCATCTCAAGTTGGGATGATCTCACCTCTCGCTTCCTTGCTTAATTTTTCCCACCGGGGAGAACCACTAAGCTTAGGAATGACATCTTGGTGTTCCAACAACGTCAAGGTGAATCTCTCTACGAAGCATGGACTCGATTCAAGGACTTACTTCATAAAGTCCCTCATCACGGCATTGATCTTTGGCTCCAAGTCCAAATTTTATATGATCATGTCAACTTCCCCACCAAGCGATCCATTGACCAAGCGGCCGGTGGAAAACTTAGTGATCTCACCGCGGAAGAATCATGGGGTATAATAGAGGACCTTGCCCTCTATGACAACGAAAGTTGGGATGACCCTCGTGAGTGACCAAAACCGTTAAGGCAATATCCTTGCCTCCCATCGACTCACAACCTTCTGACCGTAGGATGATTGAACTTGAAGATCAAGTAAAATTCCTAATGAGTTCCTACGAAAATCCTAAGTCTTCACACCATGTGAACAAAGTTTCTTCCTCGTTTGAGCCGTTTTGTGATCCTCATAACACGCACTAGCACCCGATCCCCGACATGCTTCCGTTGACTACGCATCCTCGCGTATTAATGGAACAGGAGGAAGATTCCTACAATACCGGACCTAGGAATTTCAATGAAACCCGAGAGGCATAGAAAGGCAAGCCCGACTTCTCGGGGACAAACCAAGGAATTCACTTCAAATGATTTTCATGGCCCCACCTAACGGTCCTAACCAACAAAACATCGAAGGATGTTGCAAAACCTTGTTGCATCCCAAGAATCCCAAATAGCTAAGCTCTCGGACCGCTTTAACCAACAACAAGCCGAAATGGATAGGAAGATAGACAACCTTTTGAAAGCCATAACCAATAGTGATAGGAAGGTTAATACTATCTCAACTCCCGAGCCTTCCGGTGTAGAGATTAAGGACCCAAGTAAGCTAGCTAAGCACGTTCAATTCGTCAATACCATCGCCTTAGTTAAACCTAATGGAACAAATGACGAAGAGGACCATACACTTGAGAATAATGAAACAACCAAGGAAGTAGATGAAGTAGACAATGAATATTTCAATAAGATTCCTACGGAAGAAGAACTATCTCGCCACCCTCACTTAGTGCGTGACCTCCATCACATGTATGTTAGGAAAAGCCCTCGAATCAAGTTTGGGAACCCTTAGAATCTTAACATACCATGTTTCATAGGACACCTTTTTGTGGCAAAGACCTACATTGATCGCAAATCCTCAATCAACATAATGACTAGCACCTACTACAATTGGGTAATGAAGAGGCCTATTCCAACTAGGCAAGACCCCGATAATCCTAGGGTTAAGTGCAATTTTCTTGGTAGAGTTAAGGGATTGCCCGTTTATGTAGGCGTTTCACGTTTTCTCGGACTTCATAATTGTGGATGATATTAGCACGCCATAGACCCTAGCTTGTCCCACGTTATTCTTAGAAAACCTTTTATAGAAAGCACCGGGATGACCTATGATCCCTCGTTAGGAGTAGTGCGATTCAAGGATGAGACCGATGACATAGCTTACCAAATGTCGTTTAAGATTGAGAAGTTTTCATCACTCTCTAATGATGAAAAGGAACTTAAACTGTCGGTCTATTATAGGAATGATGAGGATAGGGAAAAAGGAGTAGATTATGTTATGGCTAAGATTTTCGGATTCTATAAGGATTGCTTGAACTTAGGACCGAAATATAGGACCAAGTGGGGAGAGGACGAACTCTTAGAGAGGTGCATCATAGGGCACTTCTACAACATGGAATTTTCCATTAGAAATCGTCAAGGTGGCGGTAATGAAGTAACGTAGGAGCACGACTACGAGTCTAGCTACAAGACTCTTAAATAAAGAAAAGCGCTTCGTGGGAGGCAACCCATGCTTAATTGTTTGCTTGTTAGTGTCATATATCTTTTATTGATTGTTTATTCTCATGTTTAATTTTGTAAAAATGCTTTATTTTGTTTTTAACCTCGTCTTAATTGCATATAAAGGTATTTTACATAAGGGATAAGTGTAGGGAGGATTACACACGTTTTCAAGGAAATGTAAACATGAGAATAACAATTCATTAAAAGATATATTTGTGTGTTTGTTCGAGTCAAATGCTTGTATCGAGTCATAATGGATGTTTTGCGAAATTTTTCCGATTCTAAAGATGTAAATTTTCCGAATTTTTCCGAAAATCGCAACCGCGGGATAACTCGTCGAAGCAACGCGTCGGGAAGGAGTAAAACAACAGATTACTTTTTCTCGTTTTCGAGCTACTTAAAAAATTTGGAATTTTTCAGGTCTTAATTTTCTAGAAATTTTGTAAACATCCATTCCACAAGCATTATATCCTAGTTTAAATCGAGTCTTATATATATTACTACCGCGATTTTACGCGAATGTTTCGTTTGTATTCTTCAAGTGTGCAGGTTTAATTTATCAAGAAGAAGTTACATAAGATTGGAAGGAGCTTTTCACGCATAAATTCTTCTTGGAAAGGATTTAACCACCACTTCACACACGGATCCTACCGAGCTAATCGGGGAGTACTAGTTTCTTTCGTTTTAATTACCTTTCAATTATCATAACTTTGATACTTTCGGGAACATTGGGGACAATGTTCGGTTTAAGTGTAGGGAGGGAAAATAAAGCGGAACTTTGAAACTATGCTTATCCTTGATTATTTGCTTTGTCCAATTGTATTTGTGTAATAAACCATGAGAAAATGTCGGTTAGGGTAATTTTGGCACCAAATTTAAAATTTTTCATGACATATAAGAGTGGGCCATTAGTCTTAACACAAGCGTCTCACGGATAGGAAGTTGCATGACTAGCACAAAACCCTTTACCACCTAAATTCCACCCAAAATGTGAGGATCGCCTTAGATTAGTAGGAATTAAAAGCATTCATCTTTAATGCTTAGAGTGTGAACAGTAGTATATTAGATTCTAGAACTTGTTTTGTGATGCATTCCGAGATCGCAAGTAAGAGTACACTTGTGTAGTTAGGAATAACTAAATGATAAGAGGCATTAGGATAACCCTTGTTTGATACCGTAATATAATTACTTCTTCCACATCGGTTGAGTAATTCCCCACACCCTTTGCGTTGTACTCATCTTTAGTACACGATACCCTAGTTAACCCCTCGAGCCTATCCTTTTCGCGGTTCTCGTGATGTTTCGGTTTTCCGGAATATCAATGAAGAGCATTGTTTACACCCCACCCCAAATATACACCCAAATCGCCTTAGCCAACCACAGATGCACTCACTTTTAGTGCATTATTGTTATCACCCTAAGCCCTTAGTTCAATTATCTAGTTGCTTGCATGAGTTGCTAAGTCGAGTCATATCCTTTGTATACAGTTTTGGGACGATTGGGATTCATGGGAAAAGTTAAAGTTTATGAAATGACGGGAAGGGAACGTTAATTCAAATTCCTTTTGTTTGCGTAATAATGTGCCCCAAGTGTTTTGATCTTTTCAATTCGGGTCAAATTAGTGTTAGAGTAATAAAAACTCAAGTTTAGGGATGTGCCTATAAATCCCTATTATTTTGATGTTACTGTAGAGGATGGTAGAGTAAAAGTGTATGAAAAAAAAAAAATATAGAAAAAAAAAAAAAAAAAAAAAGAAAGTGATAAAAAAAAAAAAAAAAAAAAAAAAAAAACGGGGGCTTCCATCCTACATCTATCCTTTAAATTTATGTTTGTTTGTTTCAGTTAGCTAGAGTTTAGAGTGTCGAGTCTTGGCTTAGCAACACCATTCTTCGTATACTTGCAACATAGAGATTTTTAACTTGCCACCACTAAATAACCTATCCCACCAAACCCTTTATTTCCCTACCGTAAGCCTAACATTACAACCCTTTAAAGACCTCTTTGATAGTCTCTCCTAGGTGCTTATGCCAAAGCGATTGAGGTTTGATCTATTCTCAAGCCTATGGTAATCTATGTACTAGGACCGGTTAATGAGTGTTTATCTTCCATTTCCAATTTGTTATATTTCATATACACCCGAGAGAGATGTGAGTATCCAAACACCTCATGCGAGGTGCTAGTATGTGATTTCCGTGCTTGTTATGACTTTTGCGGGGCTTATATGTGTTGTGGACCGTTTTGAACGAATGCTTCATCACCCCTAACTTATAAATTAATTGGCTAAAAGCACATTTGCTTGAGGATAAGCAAATACCAAGTGTAGGGATATTTGATAAGGTTTTAAAAGGTACCTTTTTGAAGGGTCGTTTAAGCCCTTATTTGATCATTTTTGTATCCGTTATTGCTTAATATCGTTCCTTTTCACTTTTTAGGTCTCTTGAAGGCAAAATGCTGGAATGGCACTTATTTGGACGAAAAGGCGCGATTATACGAAGAAAATGGCCAAAGTCGAATCGAGACACTCAAGGTCTGCGAAAACATAAGGTGACGGCGTCGGTGTTAATGTGGCGCGTCGGAGGATCTTTGTGACGGACGAAGCCAAAACTCCCATTTTCAAGTGACGGCGTCAAGTTATAAAAGAGTAGGTCGTCGCAACTCGGGCGGCCTAGATGTAATCCGCAGACGGCGTCGAAAGCGAAGAGGACGGCGTCACAAGTTTAAGGTGACGCCGTCGCAAGTCTAACGTGGCCAAGACGAAACCCTAATGATGGCGACACGACGGCGTCACAAAACATAAGGTGACGCCGTCGCATATGTAATATTATATATAGAATCCGAATTTTTCAAGATTTGTGTGTGTAGTCTTTTGGAGTAAAACCTAAACCAAACCAAGGTTGTCTTGTACAAGATTTTAGGGTTCCAAACCCTATCTTACACCAAGATAAGTGTTTTACTTCATTAATACAATTATGTCTTTGATTATTTGTGTGTATGCTTGCATGTTTTCCATGTCCGCTAATTTACTTGTGTGTTTGCTTAGGAATATGAAACTTAATTATTGAATATTGATTGGTTGTCTCTTATCTTAGTTGATTAATGATCTAGTAATGCGATAGGTCATTCGTTGTGTACTTAATGCTTGATTAAATCTTTGTGAACCTTAGAATATGACTCCTTGAGTAGTTGTAAGCTAAACCATCCAAAGAGTGCCTTAGAGTAAGAGTTTATTATCCCTAGTGGGTTTTGTAGACGAGACCCTTTGGTAGGTTCAAAGAGTTGGGGAGAAACGCATACCCTACAACCTTAGACACACAACGCAACTAGGAATAAGGACGTGACAATTCAACCACCATTAGGAGATAATTAAGGAGTAGTAAAACCTAAGTAAACACATCTTTAAACTATCATACGAGCACACATTAATTAGATATAGACTACATACACCTTAGATTAGATAATTAGATAAGTAGAGTAATCGGTAGAAATACCAACCCCCAAATTCAAACCCCGAGATTCGTACCTTTCCTTTCCTTAAAAAATATAAAAGATAAAAATAATCTTCCTCAACCACAACCTTAGCGTAGTAACTTCTCACTAGCATTCCTATTCCCCTAGAGAACGATATCAATACCCGTGGCTTACCCTAATACTACACTACAACGATTAGGTTCACTGCCTAGGGTGTTGAAAAACTTGATCGACGAAACGGAAGTTCCTTTGACCCCGAACGACGCGTGTAGCGTTATCAGTACCTCGATAGTTAATTTTCTTTTGAAATGCTCTCCCTCAATATGTGCTTCGAGATTCGAAAGCGTTTAGCACATATGAGAGAGCAGCCTGCACAATTGAATCAAAACGATCACCTTTTATCAAATTTCATTATTAAATCACAAATTCTCCCCCGATCAAAAATATCAAACCCTTTGAGATTTTGGATCCCAAGTGATTTAATAAGGTTTAGAAAACATGGGAGAAAATGTGGTCAGGATTAAATACTCATCTTGTTTTTGGATAAATCCTCCTCCTCAACATGTACATTGTGTATTTGAAATCGTTTGGCACATGGAGTCAGGAGTGCCTTTAAAGGACTAAAACCAATTTACCTTTAAACAGATTTGAGATTTAAATCATGATCTCTCCCCCGATCAAAAATTTCAAACCATTTGAGATTTGTGATCCCAAAAGATTTAAATCATTTAGAAAATTTTGGGGAAAGACGTGGCAAGATTTAATTTTTAAAAAAGATAGATAAGGAACAGATTTAGACATTAAAGATTGTTAGTGTCAGGTATGATTGTTTTAAGAGATCTTTAAGTAAAATAACACAATTTCACAATCAAATAAGAACAGAAAAAATTTCATTTTGAAAGATCTTGAATCAAAAGAAAGATCATACCATAACATAACATTAAATCTTTAGATCACCACTTATTTTCGTACAAACCGGACTTTTATGAAGGAATATCGTTTGAAAATATTTTATTTTAAATCACTATCCCCCTCAATCCATGACAGTAGTCAATGATTGAGTGACTTAAGTTTTGATAAAATGAAGTCTGGTGATTTTCAAAGTTAAGTCCAGTTAATTTTCAAAATAATATTTTCCATTTTCAAAACAATTTAATCAAATTTATTCAAAATTGTTTAAAAATGATATCCTGCACAAAGATACGTTAGGTAGATAAGCTGCTTTAGTTGTTGTTGCTGGAGGTTTGGAAGAAAAATCGTCTGCTGATGCAGTGAGACTTCTTACGTTGCATTTTAATGCCAACTGAGGTCAAATTAAGCTCAGTTTCTTCATTTGCAGACGAAGAAAACAATCTGCTGATGCAGTGAGACCTCTTACGTTGCATTTTTCCATGCCAACTCTCCATAGAAGTCCAATTAAGCTCCGTTTCTTTATTTGTCAACCCAAGATATAGTTACCCTTTCCTTTCGGCATCCAATCATCAATTGTGGGATCCGGATCGGGAACATTCTTATATACCAATATACCTGCATACGTTAGTGAACACACATACAGATATATGGTGGTCGACATCACCCAAACAGCAATCGACTAATAAAAGTCAATTCAACATATTAATCAGTTCATATAAAGCATGGGAATGATGTAATTATCAAACTCTAATCATCTAATCCTAACAATCATTTCCTAAATTCCTAGTCCTTCGACACAGGCAAATATCATTTTAAATTAAGCATGTAGGATAATTAAGAAAGCCCGTTAGATGATATAGATTTGAAAACTTTCTCCCCCTCAATCAATGACTTATTTTCTGAAAAGTTTAAAAGCGCTGAAGTCATTGATTGAGTTTTTAATTTTTACGAAAACTATGAAACTGATTGATTTACAAGCAACTCATTTACCACCATTTTTGAAAACAACAAATATTTTTCTGAAGAATTTTAGATGGAAAAACATTTGTGTAGGAACAGCAGTCCTTCGACATACTTTCCTCAAATAGTTTTAGGATAATTGCACGAATTTTGAAAAATGGTTTAAGCGTAGCACTTTCCTTCTTTGAAGAACGGGTTGCTATCTGAAATAATAGCAAACCATATTTTGAAGAACGGGTTACAGTCTGAAGTAACTGCAAGCCATATTTTGAAGCCCGGGTTACAGTCTGAAATAACTGTAAGCCATATTTTTAGACATGTTTTGGAAAAAGAATATTTACACCTCCTGCTCGAACTTCATCTATGGTCCCGTGCCATTATTGAATGACATTTCTAAGACCGCAGATGTTATCGATACCAGAAGACATGTCTTAGAAAAACAATATTTTTGGTCCTTTTCAAATTTTCTGATTTTTATGGCTTTTTGTTGGTTTTATAATTTTCTATTTTCTTTTTCTGATAAATATATACAAAGATAGAATAGACGATATAGTTTAAGAAAGATGATGATACGAGTACCGAGATAAAGATATCGAACAACCCCGTTGAAGAAGATAGAAATCACCATCTCTTAAACATCCACCACCAAAGCTTTCGAGGCTCTTGAAAAGAAGAAATTGAGCGTTTAAGAATGAGAGACTTTGGCAGTGATATGTGTCTAATTACACATATATTTTATACTATTTAAACCCACAAAACAACCAAAAACACACACATGACTCACAAAATGTTATAAATATCATTTAAATGTGTTTTATGTGATTCGGTACAAAAGATTGAAAACAAGTGAAAATGATCAATTTCACAACAAATGTCGTTTTCCCCTCGAGTTACACAAATTGGCAAAACTAGTCCCTAAATGTTTTAAATGAATGAAAAGTCAACTTAAGTCCTTGGGAAACCAAAAATATTCACAAATGATCCCTGGATGAAAGTTTACACAAAATGGCAATTTTTACCCCTCAAGTTACAAAATTGGCAAAAATGGTCTCTGGGTATTCTAAACTTGGAATTTTACAAATAATACCCTTGTACTATGCATGATTGAAAATTTGGAACATTTTGATAAACTTTTGGGAAATTACACTTTTAGTCCCTCAAAATCTAAAAATAACAATTAAGGTCCTTTTAAGTTTAAAAATGAAATAATTATCAACTATGGTCCTTGTACTATTCATATATGGCAGGAATAGTCCTTGTGTGAACTTTGGATGAATGGAAGATTTGGTCCCTAATGTTTGGCAGATTTACATGTTTGGTCCTTATGCTTATTTAAACCAAACCGGACCCTTGTATTATTAGTCTAGTCCAATCCAACACAAAACCCAGCTCACTCTCTTGGCCCAAACACCACAACCCGGCCCTTTGTTAATAAATAAAACAGACAAACCTTTTACCCCGTTTTCCCTCTTCTTCTTCCACCTCACACCCCCACCTGTAACACCACCACTTGCACCTCCACCTTACCCCTTCCAGCTCACCCTCTATCCTCCTACCTACTCTCCACCATCTCTGCTCATACTACACGCCACAATAAATGCTTCCCCACCCCTTTATCAACCAAAACCACCACAATCCAAAACCATTCCACAAGATTGACCTAAACCACCCCAACTTGTCTCAAAACTTCTAATACTTGTCCTCCACCTCATGCTACACACCAAGAAGTTTTAATTGCTTTGGAACCACCTCAATTACACGTGGGCGATTTTGGCGCCAAAACTGCTTAAACAGACAAGATGAAATTGACTCAATCAAAGGTCAAGATTGAAGTGGGATATGCTCGTAATACTAGTGGAACTCGGAAGGTGTATAAAAGAAGAAGAAAGTCGAAAAGGACCTTGGCCTTAAGCCATTGTCACACTATGGAATAGCCATAGTCTTTACTGTTTAATTTATTTATCATGTCATTTACAAGCTTTAATAGTGTAATGAATCTCAAATTAGTGTAATGGAACTCTGTTTTCAGTTTAATACAAGTCTCTTTTAAATTTCATGTTTTTCATAATTGTCTCTTAATTTCATGTCATTTACACTTCCTTGTTGTTTGTAGTTGATTATATGGATTCTATAGGTCACATAAGCTCCTGACAAAGCTTGTTTAAGCTTTTAGAAACCTAAATCAGCTTAGTCTTTATAAAACCAAAAATCACTAAAAAATAGAGAAAATAGAAAGAAAATCAAAAATCATGTGTTCTTGGGTGAATCTGCTTGGAGCATGGCTATTATGGATTGCCATGGTATTAGAGTCCTATGGAGGGCTATAGGTTATGGTTATGTCCTTGGTCTCCAAAGTCTCATTTGATTCACATGTAAGTCCACTTTTTACAATTTTTGCAATTTTATGCTTAAGTTATCTATCTGTTTTAATTATCATGTTTCTGTGTTTATATGTTATTAGTTAATGATATTATAGCTTAATAATAGGTTGGTATGTTTTGGATTGCTTTTTGGTTTGATTTTGCTTATTGACTGTCAATATGTCCATTTTTGATAATCATAGGCATAAGCTTGTGTGACTACTTGTGTATGCTGAAAAAGATCCATTTTGACACTTTGGATTCTCTGGATTAGATGAGATTGATATACACAGTCTTAAAGCTCTCAAAAGCTCAATTATTTCTCATTTAAGGGTTGTTTGGTTTAGATGATTGATCTGTGTTATAGGCCATGTATGGTGTTTTTCTTGTTGGATTATGTGCTTACATGTCCAATATAGCTCAGTGATGGTTTCAACTAAGTGGTATAGCATGTGGAGAGTCAAATTGACACTTGATCCTCTCCACATGAGTACTATGAGGTTGTCTTGACCCACAAACCTACATATCTGTTTAAACATTGTTCATACTTGTTTATTTCATGTTCTTGTATCATAATATAGCTTATTCACCATTAAATTATATCAAAGTTGATCAAAGTCAACTTTGATCATAAACTTAAAAAGTCAAAATTTTCATATAGTCGTTTTTGAATAAACTTAGTAATTTTATTGTGCTTTTGTTATTTAATTTCAAGTTCTGTGCTTTTGGTATGTTTTAGATGTGTTGCTAATCTAGCTTATTATATTTTTGTTAATTATGATATGTCATGTTTACTAGCTTATTTTCTAGCTTATTTATACCTGTTTTTGCCCTGTGCACAGTTTTAGGTGTCAAGTTCACACGCTTGCAAAAGCTTGTGGATTTGGTCTTAGCTTGTGTACTTGGCCTCTTTGTGTAGCCTTTGTGGCCAATTTGTTATGTGTATGATTATTTTTCGCTTTTAGCTTATTTAAGTAGCTTAATCATTCCAACCTTTTGTCCCATCTTACTCCTTCCATCAAGCAAACAAATGGAGGTGGAGTTGTTTTCAAAAGCTAATGAAAAGTTCCTCCTTAAGCTTGAGCTTGTGATTTTAGTTTCATGTTATGCTAACTAGTCATACTCAATGTTTCTGTGTTTGTTGAGCTCTCATGAGCTTATTGGATAAAGATTTGAGAGCTTGTGTTTGCCCATTCACAACATACCCCTGAGCAATTCAGTGGTATTACACCATTTCCACAAGCCTCTCAGAAGCTCATTAGTGATCTAGAGCTTGTGTGTTTTAGCTTTATGTTAAGCTCATCCACCCAGCTATTTGATCCAGTACTTAAATTTCACATTATAGCTTATTAATAAGGGCTGCAATGAACTTTTTGTTTGTCCCATAACTGAGTATATAAGTCTACTCAGTCAATTAGTAGGATTTTAATAAGCCCCTCAAAAGCTAATCTGTGATTCTCACATATTTATCTTTAGCTTTTTGGAATCCTCACCAGCCCAGCTTGCTACTCCAATTCCTATTTTGCCATTTTGAGCTTATACTCTTAGCTTAATTTGCAATTCAAAAGGTATGCAGGTCTGTTTGGTTCTGCAGTGTATTGGGAATTGCTTATTTGCTTATTCTGAGCTTATAAGTTATTTCCAGTGCATAAGCTTGTTCATATATGTATATTATACTTGTACAAATATATTTTTCCCTTTTATTTCATGTGAATAGCTTATTTCAAGCTTATTTTAAGCTTGAGTTCCAACAGTCAAGCCAAAAGCTCAACTGTTGGACTCATAAGCTTATAATGTGCTTATTTTCAAGTTTGTAAAGTTCTCGTTTCATTAAATATGTATAATACTTGTATATACTCGCTTTATAATCGAAAACCAATAAGACCCTTTAACTATAAGTGATAGCTTCTATTTAGGAGTTTGAGCTTATTTGTTATCGTTATGGAAATAAGTCGCCACGAGCTTATTTCCAAGTTTTGGATAAGTTGGTTTTGTTAAAGTTCCATATTTTTACTTAATGTACGCTTTGCAAAAAGAAAATCAAAAAAATAAAATGTTTACCAAAAAGGGGGTAGGCAGGCTCGAACCTGAGACCTCCCCCTTATGAGTGTGTTTAGTGTGTACCTGTAAGCCATTCGCCCTTGGGACTTGTCTTGGTCATATCTTACACAATTTAATACATAACCCTTATTTGTTCAATAAGCTTATACGAGATTAATGGCTTATTTCCAGCTTATTTGAAACTGCTTTTTCATCCTTTTCATTTTTCTTAGTCTTGTATTAGTATAAAGTATTTTCTGTAAAAGTTTCAGATTTTTCTCATTTGTTTTAGTATTTTTAAACATTTAATTAGTGTTTTTTAGTAATTAATTCATAATAAAAAATATAAAAGTCAAAAAAATATAATTCTTTTTCCAAAAAATTTCTTTTGTCATTTAGTACGTAAAAATTGATTTTACACTCGTAGGCCTTTTATTTCACAAATTTTACGTTTTGTTTGCGCCCAAAGTAATTTTTATTAATAACGCTTTTTCATTTTAAATCTAGTTTTAGATAATTTGAGTTTACGCTTTAGTTAAGATAGTTTATTTAAGTTATTTTATTTTATAAAATCACAAAACATCATTGTAAAAATAGTGATATCGCTTTATTTAATATATTTTATCTTTTATTTCCTTTAATTTGCATTTAAGTCGCTAAGACATGCAAATCCTACTATAGTTATAAATAGTTTTGTTTTATTCGTTACGCTTACGCTTATTTAAACTTAAACGTATGTTTGTAAATACTTTAATATTTTTAGGTTTCGATTGTGCGCTTTTATTGACGTAGTGTGATGAGCTATTACTATTCACATTCAGTGTTAGTCAATCAGATTCCTGTTTTTCCTATATTAATATTATTTTCAACAAATCACAAGTCATTGTATTCAGAATATCACGCCTCACCAGGACATAAACGATCCAAGGATATTTTAATCCTTGGTAAACTTGCATTCCTCTTCCAGGTTGTCTAGCTTTCAGTATCAGCCATTCATAAGTGTGGCTGGGAAATAAAGTTAGTTAGTTTGGAAGGAATCAGGCAGCTTCCCCTCAAACCGAAAATCCTTTAGCTGAGCAGATTCAAAGCTCTATTTCAAGCTTGCTTTAGCCAGGTGCACAAAGAAGCACTCCATTATCATTGATCCTGCTGCTCCTTTTAAGAATAATCACCGTGATTCTTCATTCGAGGTTATATCATCCAAAAGAACAACAGCAACGTATCATCCCACAATTAAATAATCTTCTCAAATTTCTTTTCTACTAACGCCTGAAGCAATCCATTCCAAAAGGTGTCAAGAGACCACTTCCCCCGAGTAGTTGAATTGATGCAGCCCGTCTCTTAGAATAGAGCTCAAGAGCCCGAATACAGAAATAGAGTTCCAAAGAATAAATGATAGCACACCACCCAATGCACATTTATCTTTCCTGATGATTGTGTATGAAGCTCAAGAACCCAAGGTACCCAAATGCCCCCACACTTGTGTGCCTCTGTTATCTTCAGAAACTGACTCTCTTTTACATCTCTTCCCCCACTTAGTTGGAGTAAGAATACTAAACTCCATGAGTCAACCTTGAGTTTCTCTACGGTAATGACAATAGTCTTCCCGGGATATCTTCAATCACTTAGAAGTATTAAGTTCATCAAGTTTACTCGCTTAAAAATACGTGTCTCCTTCCCCTTGTCGGTTTTGATACTCGTAATCAAGAACTCTTTGTAAGCCCGCACATGAAATCTTTGAGAAGAACATCATTAGCTCAGATGTATCTGTGAGAATCAACTTGCTCCAGAATGTGAGCAAGTCTAATTGGGGATTAAATCAAACATTTCACCCTCCTCCAATTAGTGCTCTTTCCTAAACCGTCAATCTGTTTGATAAATGCCCAGATTAAGAAGAAGTCTTGAGATCGTTAAATGCAACTCATCTTTAGTCTTCTAACATGTAGCAGAAAATGTAGAACCGACTGTAGACTCGACCTTCTTCAAGATTGTCCAATTGGGGAATAGAAATTTAACATCTTCATTACACCAAAAAGCATCCCAATTAACTTACATCTTGCAAATCCCATTAACAAAAATCTCTCCCAATCAAACAAGAACATAAAGATGTTCATCAAGGAAATTAGCAATCAACCCTCAACGAACACATGAAATGGTAACACCAAACTACCAATCACATCAAACAAGAACAGAGAGATTGTTCGGAATCATCATGTTGATGTGTACGTGAAACATTAACCGGAAGCACTTTGTCGATAATCATATCAGCCCGTGAGAAGATGTCAACCAACGACTCATAGAAGAAAACTCCATGTGAAGATGACCCGATAAGAAGAAGCTCGGTTCTTACATGAGTTTGGAGCCGTTTGACCATTTATTCTCAGAAATTAATCAACCATGCAGAATTATCATACTTCTTCTCCCCCTCAAGAATTGCATACGGAGATGCCATTCTTGATAAAAACAAGTGATTATCATCCAAATGTATTCAATTCACACTTCTCCCCCACAAAATTAGCACATGATGTCGCCATTGTCATTATAGTTGAGCAAGTGGAATAAGAAAACAGTCAACAGTAGTTCGGTTCACTTGATGACTGAAAGCGCATGGAAAAAGTATGAAGCATGTGGACGAGAATGGTCATAAATAAGAAGATTTCTCTTCTTCAGAAGATAAAGCGCACTGAAGTGTACACTTTTCTTTTCTATAGAGTACGAGGCTTGAACTGAAGTATTCAAACGTCATAGCCAAAAGAATATCAAGATTGAGTTACTTGAACCCGTGAGTTATGAGATATCAATCCATTTGTAATCCATACTTTAAGCCAGTCCATGTAGTGAAGGATTGAAGTATCTGCAACAGAGTAAGGACTACCTGCACTAATATTACAAACTTGATTGCATATATTTTGGTTAGTGACATTAGTATCCAAACCCTTTGGGGTTTCATAGGCAACCTTGATTTTGTCATCGGTAAACAGCTTTCCGGTAGGTATCCACCTAAGTCCAGCATCCTTAAACATTCTACCAGACGGCTTCCACGTATGGCAAGGTCTACGATTGTTGATATTCTTATGCAAATTGGAAGACTTATCGTTATTCCTAGACTCCAAAGATTTAGCAGTTTGGATCCATCTAGACAAATTTTTAGGTTTGTTTTGCATCATAACATGTTGAACCTTAGCCATGTAGGTAGTCTTAGTGGATTGTACCTTGGCATGTGAATTAGGAAAATGTTTCTTATGTGGAAAAGACTCAGAATTTCTAGTTTTGTTTTCTACATGCTTAGCATTCTTATGCACATAACTACTCTTAGATGCACGCCAATCCCTAGTCTTTGAGTGTTCCTAGGTAGTTGTTTACAACTACTAGCGGTTTTGAAATCTCGAGAATTCCTCACCCTAGGTCTTGCACCTAAAATTCCGTCTTTTCGAATCTGTGCCTTTTTCCTAGCTTTTTCTAGATAATAGTTCTTCCACAAGTCATTCATATCATATGAATTCAGGGTTTTAATGCTTGGTTTTGACATTGTTTTCGAACTAATCCTAGAGGTGCTGGGAGTAGAGGTGGCTACGTGTTGAGAGTTAACGGAGCTAGAAGCCTTATTCTTAGGTAACTCTGGTGAAGTGACTGGTTTTGACAAAACTTGTTTCTTATCAACTTGGGAGGCAAACCGTGTTTTTGAAAATTTTGGTCTTTCGGATATAAACGCAGAGGGTCGCCTAACAATGGACCGGTTTCTAATGGGATGAGAAACCGGTTTCCCAAGGTTGATGGTTTTGTAAACTTAGTGTTCACACTTTTCACTACCGCTTTCCTAAGCTCATTTTTAAGGCAACAATAGCGAAACTCTTTTCCGAAGTTGAGCTTTGAGTTCATCAATTTTTCTATCAAAGAGTTTGTTTGCTCCATTGACTTAGCTCTAGCTTCTTTGTGAGTCACTTAGTTCTATGTGATGCTTTCTCAACGACTCATTTTCCTTTAGTAATTTGGCCACACAAACCGCTAATTCATCATTTCTCATTTGAATATCATCAATAGTATTAATATCGAATTACTTGTAACCAAATTACTTTTCACATGCATATTAGAAATATGTTTCTTCAAATTGTTGATAGTTGACTCTTTGTCTTGAAGTCGAGGTTTCAAAGTGTTAATTTCAAAAGTTCACGGAGTTCGTGAAGTTCGGATTTTTACATGGTTTGTTAAGATGAAAACTTTCTTCTTTACTCAGATCGCAATTTCAAGTGAAATGCAATGTTTTTCAAGTTTTGAGAATTTGTTTGAAAGTTCATCAAAAGCCTTTTGTCAACCATATCATTTGTTTTGAAATTATTAGACTCAACCTCAACCAAGGAACATTTATCGAATCATGTTCAAGATTAAGATCAAGATGTTTAGGTACATTAGCGGATGCACTATGTTGAACAGCTAAGGTACCTCATCTCATGACACCGCTCAATTTCTCGTCCGATATCCGCATCCACATCATGTGTAACAAGAGTCACCGGACCGGTCGTGTCAAGCTTATCTATCTCGAGCCTCAGATTCAGTGTCAACCGATCCATCATCCGATGCTTTACCCGACTCATCATTATTTGTTGTCTCGACATTCGCATTCAAGAACACCCGATTCTTCAATGATACATTACCCAACTTATCACAACAATCTCTCAATCGCACTGCACACTCATCCACTTTTTCATCCGTCTCGAGTAACTTCCTCAATATACTTCTCCACATTATCCATGAGATGGATAAGTGTCTCTATGAACACGCTAATTTCCATTCCAAGGTGTGTTTTTGAAAGACACTTCACCATGTCTTGATCATAATCGATGTAAATTCCCATTGATGACCGATCAAATTGTTTGTGGATCAAGCGAAGTGCAAGACCGAACTATCCTTTTGAACCTTTTCTTTATCAAGTTGTTGTTCCAGTTGTTCTAAGTTCAACAACAAGTTTCTAGTCGGTGTAGGTAAATCTCGATGGAAGATGGCACTACATGTTCGATCCCTAATTGTGGACAAAAGTCAGACGAGGTGAGAGTGAAGTAACGATAAGGTTCAATGTTACTTTCCATTAGCATGGCATTTTGTAGCCTAAACGGTGCAATTCTCTCTTTAGATTCTCGAACACGGAGATCTCACATCCTCATTGCTTAATTCAATCATCTTTAATCGATCGATGTAACATACATTATCATTGTTGTCCATGATCATACATTTTAAGCACTTCAAATCACTAGGTCAAGAGAGTAAGACATGATGTGGTAGAATGCACGGATTTTACAAGTCAATGATTTAAACCGAGAAATAGAATCTTCGCGGATTTTACTAAAATCAAGACCAAACCGTTAAGCAATGACCAATGGAATGTGTTAAGATGACTGATGGATCGACACAATGATAGACAATTGTGTGTTAGGACATATGATTGTTTTTAGGATTAGCAGAGATGTTGTTTGGTTGAGATTTGGATTGGTTTATGCCCGTTTTACTAAGAAATTTAGGTCTAAAAACATAAAAACCTTAATAACTTCTATTCGGAGCGGATTTAGGCCTCGAAGATTGACCCATTTAGTTCATTCGGCGTGCCATTCTCCTCGTTCTCACGGTCGGTTTGATGGGTAGAACGCTGAAAACGGAGTTACGGTTCAAAAGTTATGGCCGTTTGAAGTTTTATCGGGAAAAGTCAACAAAACGCTATGAAGACAAGTCGCTAAGTCACCAAGTCACTAAACACAAGTCGCTATGAACCAAGTCGCTAAACACAAGTCGCTAACGAACCAAGTCGCTACACAGCCAAGTCGCTAAAGAGTAACTCGCTAAGGTCCAAGTCGCTAACACCAAGTCGCTAAGAATTATGACAACAAATCGCTAAGCACCAAGTCGCTAGACACTTTAAGTTGCTAAAGAACAACTCGCTAAGATCCAAGTCGCTAGTATCAAGTTGCTAACAATTTGCACTACAACTCGCTAACAATTCCAGAAGCAAGTCGCTAACTTCACCAAGTCGCTAGCCGTAGTGGAGAATCCACTAACTTGTACTATTTGTCGGCTTGTCTCAATAGACAAGTCGCTAGGCTCAAGTCGCTAACAACTAACACTTTAACTCGCTAACTTTTACTGAAGCAAGTCGCTATGATGAAAAACACAACGAGAACCAAGTCGCTAGCAAGAAAAACTTCAAAAACACACTTTTCAATCCAAAACAAGCTCAACCACAGTGATTCAAGTTTACCAAATCAAAACCCAAGCACTTACAATGATTCTAAACACGAAAGTACACCCAAAATTCAAACTTTAACACTAGAAATGCTCCAAATGATGCAAAAACCACTAAACTTTTTCAAACTCAAAAACCATCTAAAACCACTATAAATCCAAGAATATGTAAGAGAGATGATCAAACCATGGCTCTTGATACCAATTGTAGGATATTGGATTTCACAAACACATCATAACATAATAATATTAGGCGTATGGTTTAAGAGTTTAGAGAGAGAAAGTAGAAGGTGAGAGCCTTTCTAGAGAGAGAAAGTAAACAAAGAAAGAAAGGTTAGATTGAGTGAAAGGTCCAACCCTCTACCTTGGGAGGTAGAGGGTATTTATAGTTACATAATAAACGTTCTCCTTCGGACTGTGGATCAGGCATACAATGGGTAAAGACCCGTCCTTCCTCCACGGTGTTACACTAAACTATTCTACACTACTAATTAACTAATTAACTACAAAACAACGTAAATAACTACAAATCTACGAGCTAACATATGCTAGACTATAATTGGGGTGACCGACACTTTTAACATGGAATTTCCAATTCCTAACATGCAGATTCATCATGTACATCATGTTGTGTATATTAAAATTATTGTATCATTCTTGAATAAGAATTGATTTGACAACATTGATATCTAACTAAAGGTTATTAGATAATTTGTGTAATGATTATTCTAATAGAATTACATACTCAGCCTGGAATTGCTCCTATATTCTATGGATGAACAATATGTCAATTGTTGTGCAAATTGTCATCAGCTTCAAACTTGAAAATTTGGAAGACATCAAACATTACACAATAAGATATTAAAGTTTACGGAGTTTTAATGAGCATATTATTGTTGTTTGTATACAACAATGCTGGTTTAATTGAGATGACACTCAATACTAGTCATGGTAGGATTTCATCCTTGTTAATGGCCATGATAACTAGTTGTGCTACTAAGAGCGCAGTTGCATTATACATTAAAAGAATAAGAATACTTTAAACTTTAAAATGTTTGAAAGTTTAAATTGTCATAAATTAGTGATAGAGGATGTCACACACTTTATGAATTATTATGTGGATTGGTGAATGCATACATACAAGGACTTCACTAATTGAATTTTTGAAACAAGTATTCTCAAAATTACGATAGATCAAGTTGGTTGATTTATGCCTTGTCAACAAGTATGATTGTCATTACTTGAGGCATAATTCATCAACTGAAATTTTCATGTATTGATCTATTTAGTATTTGGATAAGGGATGTTAAACAATTGTTATAATAAATCAAATACTTGGTATGTTTGATTTTATAATATATTGTATCCTATATTCGCATGTTTAATCCTTGAATAAATTTATTTATTCTAAATCGTCCGTTGTCAATTAATGATATAGGAGTATCCTTAAACTAAGACAAATCTGAGAGATATGGTAGAATATACTTGAAAGTATATTGATGAGAATGCATACCAATTTCAGATGATATTCAATGAATTGAATATAGGACTTATCCCAACTACATGATTTTACTTTATAGATATTGTTATTAAGTAAATCATGAATAGTTATCCTCAGACTTGAGATATCAGATAAGTGTCATGAATGTAGTGCACTTCGTGGAACAACTTAACGCTATAATAACTTGTAGTCATAAGGGTTGTTTTCGAAGTGTTGCAAAACTTATGAGTTATTCTCGTAGTCAAAATAGAATTTGTTCCTTCAAATTTATTTTGGAGTTTAATCTTCTTTGGGCCCTCGTAGGGTTGACAAGATGTTTGCGTGGCACGCCCAAAGATCTCCCCTGAATATGTTCAGAAGATTTGGTAATTTTGCTCAATCACTAATAACGAGAAACAGAATGGTTGAATAAAGAATGACATAATTCCATATCTTTATTTAACATGGTATTAGAAACAAAAGGATAATAATAATAAGAAATCATTAAAAGGTTTTTCCAGGAGACCTTACTCGAGTCGTGCTAGAGGCATCGAAGTGTTGCTAGACGCTAACCGATGTGATCACTCTATTAAGATATATCCAAGTGGGAGCTGTTAGTTTTATGGATATAAATTAGTAGTCGTGAGTTAGGATCGAACTCGAGACCTATGGGATTGCACGCGTTGCGTATGAGATTTAATTATATCACAACATATTTATATGGTCGAACTGAGAAAAAGGAAGGGGTTGAGTGTCGAGTTTTGAAACTTAAGGAGGTGCTTGCAATGACTTGTTAGACAAGGTTTAATGCTATATATATGCACACCCTTTTGGTCTTTTGGTCTCATTCGTACAGATAAAAAAAGATGATCGACACAAACAATAATAATAACTCCAGTGCATGCATGATTTATTAAAACCATAAAAGTCATACGCATGTATGTATGCATGAGTGTCAGTGTATTATGCATGTGCATGCTACAATTGGTTTAATAATATCATACGCATGGTTTCATGATTATTTAATGTGCATGATATCATGTCAAGCACATGTATATATTCATATATTCTTTTACTTGTATATATGTGTTTGACAGATGCATGTAAAAGGGTTCCACTATATATTTAATTGTGACTTGAACTAGCATTCTAATTGAATCGCTAACAATACGCGCGTACGTGGTCGTAATTTACACTATTCGACTTTATTAAGTTGACTAGCACTCAAACCCTAATTAGGGTTCATCTTAATTGCTAGTTTGTAGATTTGATTCTTGTTCGGCTAGAATCAAGAAAGATACGCATACTTTATGCTTTAGTTAATTAATTATTTATTATACGTTCCTTTACGCTTCCGCATGTGTACTTGATGTTTATTGTTTATATTTATGATTAGTCATGTTATATAATTCCAACACTTATTGCATCACTAAAACATTTATGCATGATATCATACGCAATTGATTCATGCAACAAAAGTTACACCTTGAAAATGCTCAATATGTTAGGTCACTAGCATTCTCTCTTTATTCATAGTCATATAACACTTGTTATTATTCAAAAGTGTGGTGGCGCAGGAACTTCCAAATGTGGCACTTTCTCCGCTTCAATCTTATCCTTAGCGAGCTCTTCGGCTCTCAGTTTATCTTGAGCCAGTTTCGCGGCTTTGGGACAATTGAAGTAGCAAAAACACATGTGTTTCCCTCCACGTACGTGGCAAGCTCCATGGACTGCACCCTCCCACGACTTGCATTGATCGTCACAGTGTCTTGTATTTCCACAATTTCCGGTCCATGTCTTGCTCGCTTTCTCGCATAATTCTCCCTTCACTGTCGCGATTTCTGTAGATATAATACAGCATGAAATCTTTTAAAACAAACCTCAAATTAAAGGAGATATGATATATAAGTGGTGACAATTCTTGTAAAGAAAAATGATTGGCATGTCTAAGCCATATACTTAAACGTATGTCTTATTCGCTTAATTTTTGCCGCATGGAGTGCACCTCTTTCTCTCTTCTCGATCATATACCTTCGATATTTTCACGTGTGCACATTATTTTTGTTACACATACGATAGGCATACGAGTTAGGTATATGACAATCAAATCTCTTTTTCTGAGTACATACATAACATTGGTACCTTGATGCTAAATATATCAACTTAATGAACAAGTCTCTACTACAATAAACTCATTAACTATATCGATTAAATTTGGTGTTGTGCAATGAAATTTGCGTAAGTGTATATGAACGGTAAAACAGACTTAAGTGTCTAAGTACCTGAGATAGCAACAATGAGAAGCAGAAGGAAGACAAGGTATGCAACCGAATTTTTGGCCATTTTGAGTTAATGAAGCTCAAGAACACTTGTTGTGAGTTTTGTGAAGAAGGGTTGAGGTGATGGAGGGTATTTATAGGAAGAAACGGGATCATAAAGAAATTATGTGTTGCTAATAAAGACAACTGATGAAAAAAAATCACCAAAATTTCCACAGATACTGTCATATATTGACTATTGTGGATGCATGCATATTGTATCCATCCAACATTTTATCACGCTTTTCCTATAAAGTAACAATCTCGAAATATAACTGTTGATTCAATTTGATGTCTTATAGTTTTTTTTTTTTTTTTGATTAAATTCGAACATAAAATAGCCTAAGTCTTATAAATAGTCGCTAAGTAAATATTTAGCATAACATCTTTAAAGTTCTTTGAAGACGAAAGGTTTTCACTTCAGCGATGAGGCTGTTCAACGGTTAAAGTATAAGAACCAAAAGATTATGTTCAGGCGAGTGAGGTTTGACAATACCTCACTTACTCATGTTGGTCTAACTAAAACAAAGATACTTAAAAAAATATGTAAGTATACAAATGTCAAGAGGCAAGAAAGGAAAATGCTATTTCCTCCTACAATGTATTACTACTTGTATTCTTACTAATTTTACTGGTACATGTGCAAAGTTGATTGGATGAAATTATGAAAGAGAATGAGTAGGTTCTACATGGCGTTATTGTGCGAGTAGAAAGATTAGCAGGAACAACATATAGGACTATGTAGCAATGCTCGGCAAGAAAATCCTAAAAGTCAAAGAGGATAAAACAAGTTTTCATGGGAGTTAGAGCACTAGGTGTCAAAACTAAGTTAAGGTTCGTCGTCGTCCCACCTCAGCGCCACATCAGCATCCCATTTTTTCACAACTAACCACAACAAACCTCCTCCTCACTCATAACAAACCTCAACCTCTTCATTTGGGGCCCACCACTACCACTTTATTTTTTTTATTCAATTTTCATTTCCAAATAAACTAAATAAATTCATTTCATTCAAATTAAAAATACAATACATAATACAATAATAAAAAAACAACACTTACTAATAAAAACGATACGAAAAAATACCGACACGGGTAAAAAAAAATACAACACATACTACTCGTCGAGGATTTGATGATATTTCTTGACTAGACGTTCCTGCCTCCTGCGGATGATTTCTGCTTTTACCGGGTCAAGATTGGTACTCGGATCTATCATGAGAAAATCCATCTCGATCTTCTCTTTCCAGGTTTTTTTCTTCTCCCGCCTCGCCTCGTAACAAGCCCTTTGAGCATCGGCTTTTGAGCATATATTTGGATATATGTCCCGAAAACTACTCGTTTGACTTCCACCGGAGCTTGCGGCGCTTGACGTTGAAGTCGACTGCTTTCTTCGGCTCGTTTGCATCCATCTCTTTCGTGCCGAGGTCGTCTGTCGGGCCGAATATATCCTCGAGACATGTAATATCAATAGGATCTTGGCATTCCACTTGGGATAATTTTTCAAAACAACCCAACATTTTTCATACCCAAACTCCTCCCACCAAAACAGCACAGTAAAGTTAACTTTGGCATTCTCGACATGATCATGCTCATTTTCACCACTTCGACGCTGAAGATGTTTGTAAACAGCGTTGAACTTCTGGCAATCACCGTTAATCCTTGTCCATTTACCAGTTATCATATTCTTGCCACGCTAGTTATCGGTGGTCTTAGAATTGAACATGTCGAGAATATCATTCCAAAAGTACTCCTTAGGACGGTCATTTCCCATATCTCTATCTTGGGAAATTTCTATCCAACACTGCGCAAGTAACATTTGTTCAGACTTGCTCCACTTCCTCCTGTCTGCTTGTGCTATGACTTCAACATCTTCGTCGTCGTCTGTGTCCAAATCTACATCAACTTTTTTTGCCTTCGTCTTTTTGCCCCTGCCTTTTGCTGGTTCACGTGCTTTTGGAACTTTGAATTGTGAACCGGACGGTTGTGATTCCATTTGGGGCAACTGTGGAGGCTGTGACGGGCTAAAAAACTGTGGAGGTTGTGACGGGTTAAAAAACTGAGGTAATGGAAATCGGCCGGGGTAATTTGCGAAACCTTGTTGAAACTGATATTGTTGGTTAAGCATTATTTCTTGTGGAGACAGGTTAGAATTGGTCGAGGAGGGGGTAGACGGGTTTGAAGAACCCCTGTATTGTGGTGGGTTTGAGTTAAGTAGGTTTGTGAAGTATCCTCCATCATTTGGGTTTTGAGACATTGTGAGCTATTTTTCTTTGGGTTAAGTAAGAATGAAAGATTTTGGGTTCGAAGATGTGTAAATGGTGAAGATGAAGATGGTTTATATAGGGGTGGTGGGTTTTAAAAAAAATATATTTACGTTATATATATCCGTTTAATAACGGATATATATACATTTTTTCTGCTTTGTGTCAGCCTTTTCCTCTCGTCGTCACCACGATTTGCAACCCAACAACGAACGACGGCGTGCAACCCCGGTGTCACAACGAGCGTCAGCGAAGTGCTAGAGTGGACGACGAAGGGGCAGAACGAGCTGACACCGGGTGCTCTTAGCACATTTCTAGGACTTGGTAAAAAGGTGCAACAATTGTCAACATTAGCTATATCTATACTAAATATAAAGAGTGTATGGCCAAACCTAGAAAAGTGAAATCTTGAAAGTCAAATGTGCGAGAAATGCATAGTGTAATTAATACTCTTATTAAAACATGTCATTACTTAAAAATATAATAATTTATTCATACTGTACAACCAATTAAAATCATATATACCAAATTAAAAACAACCAATTAAAACACCCCTTATTAAATAGTACAATAAAATTTTCACAATGTACTATTTAAACAAACTACAATTTAAACGAGCAACAATATAATTCACATGCAATGTAAAATAATTAAACACACTAATTAATATTATTTTTAAAGCACCCTAAAATAAAAAGTACATGTTATTATACACATTATACAAATTGATAAAATACACAAAGCTTCATACAAGCTAACAAGTTAATAGTATATATAGTTTTGAAAACCGGACCGGACCAAAGGGTTCAACCAGGAACCGGTGTCGCCACCGGTTCGGCTAACCCATAAAAGCCATCCGAAAATGAACCAGAGAGGACCATTTGAAACCGATACAAACTGGTGGAATTAAGTCTCATCGAGATCTATTTATCCAGTTAATCGTCACATGGTACCCGTCACCGAAACGTGTTGGTACCCTGCTCTACTATATATAAAGGAAAAACTAAAAAGCAAAAAGTGAAAAGTTGAAACTAAAAAAAATGTTGAAAACATATATTTCAAAGGAAACTATTAGTAAACATTGAAAACCGGGTTGACCCCGGGACGCTTCAAACCCTGCTGGTTGACCCGGTTTAATTTGACCCGTTTTCGATCCAACACATCGACTTGACTCGGTTTAAATCGACCCGTTTTTCGACCGGAACGGTTCAACCGGTTAACCACCCGGGTCGAACCGGGTTTCAAAACATTATGTTTAATCCTCAAATCTCAAACTTTTACTATTTTTCATTTATAACCCATAAACTTTTTTTTATCACTAAACGATCGGTTACTATAAAATTCCGTTGCTATGCACGGGTACTCGTCTAGTTTTTTAAATAAGAGTTTGTCGCTTATCTAAAGAATAAGTATTTAATGCACTGTTTACCTAACTATTTAATGGTCGACAAGTATGTAGAATATTTTTTAGGAAACCAGATTCCATGCCTAGATAAGAGAATGTATGTAGTTGAGTAAATGTTATCTACTACAATTACTGTGATACCCATTTAAGAGCATTTACTCTCGTTTCAACTTAAGTAGTTGAAGAAGCATTGACCGGTTCACTCTCAAACTTTAATTTTGGTTTTAGTTTGAGTGAAAGAGAGACCACCAAATTGTCATTCAATTGGAATTGCTTTTATGCAAACAGTCCTGGTATATTCTTAATTTATTTAAATTTAAACATTGAAACTTAACTGTGTGTTCATATTGTTTAGAACTATATAACTGTTTGATATCTTTGAATCTGTTTAAACATTATCAGCAACCATAAAAAGTGTTTTTATCACTTAATCAATATTTATAACACTTTCATAGGGAACAACCATAATTGTTGCAGATATATACTTAAACAAGGATTTTTACCAACACTTCACTGCAAGGCAGGAGGTTTTATGCGAAAACATTTACGATATTACTAAGATCTCATTTCAATCGACGTGGATGCAAAACATTTATTTTTGTCTACAAAATAAAGTTTTAACAATAATATTTTTTTTCAAGAAATTGTGTTAAAAATAAATAAGAAAAAGAGTAAATTGCAAAAATCGTCCTTAAAGTTTGGCCAAATTGCAAGTTTCGTCCCAAACGTTTAGAAAGTGCAAGGATCGTCCCCGTCGGAAACTTTCGGGGCGAAAATCGTCTCTGGCCAACAACAAATGACTAAAATGCCCTTTTTAAACGTTTGGGACGAAACTTGCAATTTGGCCAAAGTTTAAGTACGATTTTTGCAATTTACTCTAAGAAAAATGATGTAAAAGACATACAAATAAAAAGTTTGATAGGTTTAAGAGTTAGTTATTTTTATTATAAACTTAAAGGGAGTATAAACATAGATTCTAATAGATTTAGGGGTTAATTTATTATATTCTTAAACTCAAAGCTGTATTAAAACATAAAGATTGTTGAGTTTAAAGATTAATATGATAATCTAGTAAAGTTTAGGGGGCATTTTTGTATGGTAAATTTGATGAAAAATGCTCATCTTTAAACAAGCTATAAATAAACAAGCTTAAATAATAATAAAAAAAAGAAAAGGAAAGTAATACTACAAAAGATACACTTTAAATAAACAAGCTTAAATAAAAAAAAAAACTTGAGCTTGAAAAATCATGTGTTATGCAATACTACAAAAGACACACTTTAAATAAACAAGCTTAAATAAAAAACAGTTCTAAAGATGCCATTGCTTTGTACCTTTTTCAATTTGTCTCCATCTAAACACACACATTTTCTTCCTCATATTGAATATTGCTGGAAAATGATCTGTTTTTAAAAGCTATAACTTATACCATATTAAAACACACATCCTGCTCTTTGATTTGACCTCCAATTTGGTATGCTTTTTCTATATTTTTAGAGGATGAATGTCATAAGTATAAGATGTGCGATACAAGACGATAGTGGTCGATGGTTCGATGATACTCTACGATGGTTACGATATGCTGGCCATCAAATGGGGAAGGTGAAAAGAAATTATAGGGATTCAGACATCGAGCGAGATAATTAAAAAACTTGAACTTGAAAAATCATGCATTAAGGTAATGGATGAAATTATGCTTAGTAAAAACCCCTATGGGCAATTAGATATTGATTGAGGAGGATAAAATAAGATAGATAATGACATTTTATTGATATTTTAGAAGAAAAGAGAAACCTATATATAAATGGTATAGGAATGAGGAAGGATGAGAGGAAGGACTTCGGGGACATTTGGTTTGAGGGTTTGGCTATGAAGGAATGACTTTTATTACTATTATAGTTGTTTGGTTTAGGGGTTTGGTATTCAAAAATGAGAATCAAACCCTCAAAACTAGGTATTATCAAAACCCACCAAGAGTAAAGGGTTGACAAACCCATTCCCATACCAATACCCATAGTCATTCCTCTCAGGATACCATACGCCCCCTTAGTAACACTTTAGAGACATTTTAGGCGAGTCACGGAAGGGGTATGGGAGAAAAGAGGTGGTACGAGAGGAAGGATGAAGAACTTAGTGACACTTTAGTGACATTTTAGGTGAGTCCAGTAGGGGAATGAAAGGAAAGGGGAAGAAGTCGTGTGATAACCTAGGGTCTGATGAGGTGTGGGAGGAATAGGACGTGGGATGAAGAAGAAGGAAGGATTTACTGACACTTTAGTGACACCTTTTGTGACTCACCATAGAGGCATGAAAGGAAGGAAGAAGGATGGGAGGGTGGAAGGAGGCGTCCTACCATACCCTACAATATCTTTTGATTTATGTTTGTTTATGCGATATGGTCCATCATTGTACTTGCTTATTCAAAACATGCATTTTATAATGTTAAATAACGTGGAAGGTGAAGGCACATTTAATCAAATTTCCTTTTATATCTCTTTAAAAGTCACTGTATATGAACACTAAAGGAATGTTAATTAGTACTTCTTTCGTCTCAAAATAAATGTTCAATTTTAATTTTTTTAAGTCTTTCTTTTTCAACTTTTTAACTTTAGATATTTTGTTTTTTGTTATATAATACTTGATGAAAATTATACCTGTGAGTCTGTGACACTCAATCCATTCATATATTTTACATAAAGTATTATATAACAAAAAAATAATAAATAATAAAAAAAATAGTTAACGTTAAAGTTGAAAAAAAAAATTCCAAAAATAAAAATTGGACATTTATTTTGAAAGTAAATAACAAACATGCTTCAGTTTGTTCTCATATATTGTTTAGTTACTGATAAATAAAAAATGTCAGTATGCATCCTTTTCACCAATGAATCAAATCAATATTGTCAATTCTTACATAATCTCGTATATAGTAACGATACCGGTAAAAGCATGTGCGAGTTTAAAATAAATTCTCTTTGTAAAACATGAATCATCATAGAGTTTGCAAAATACACACAGAGCCAGGGAAATTTAACAGGGACACACTATACATACCCTCCTTATATTGTCACATCAAAATATTTTGGTCAAACCGTACAACCCGCGATGCACACCGTACAAGTCGATAATGCATCCAATGATTGAATACCCTCCCTATGAGAGGGTGTGGATAACTCACCCCATTTAACATTCATACTCATCAAATCTTGTACTCGTTTTTAAAGTACGTCATCATGTACATTAATTATGTATCAATGTATGTATTTCGCTCGTTCTGTTAATTGATGTTTTAGTAATTATATTGTTATTCGTGGATTAGCTTTTCACTTAAGCTTTACTTCAATTTTGAGGCATAATTACACTAACAATCAAAGTGCATTAGAAATCCATAAGATGAAATGGTGTAAGCTAGTAACATTCAAATCTATTAGTTAACTCGTATATAGTGATAAATGAATATTTGACATTTAAGAAAAAAATGGCAACTAAATAATCTCTTTCTAATGCCTTTAAAAAAATTAATCTCTTTCCAAGGATAAGTTTAACACAGAATATAGTGATTAAAGAATTTCATAGGATTAGCTCGTAATCTAGAATTTGTGTTATTTTAGTGGCCAAGTATTTCAAACTCCAAACTTATCCTTTTTGACTAAAAGGAATTTAATATATATTCAACACATTCAAAAAGAGTATGTTTGGCAAAAATAAATTGTGCTGATGATGGTGTTGGTGTTGTTGCTGAAAAATATTATAAAAAGAGATTATTTTTATAAGCTGTAACCTTTTATTTTCAGAGATTATGGAAGATTATTTTTTTAATAATCTCTTATAAGTTATGTTTGCCAAAAAAAATTATTTTTTAAATAGTTTATTTTTTGAAAAAATAAACATAATCTCTCTATAATCTCATGTGCCAAAACATCAACATTTTATTTATTTTTGGTTAAGATTAATTATAATTCACTTAACCAAAAAATTATACCGTAAGCAAGTCAAGGAAACAAACGATATCTATTTTCCACACTTGCATTTTATTCCTTTGCCTCCTGCCAAAATTGACTACCAATTTAAGAATCAAATAGAATAAAAGCATACCCACCCACGTAACCAAGACCCGTCGAGAGCGTCTAATAAAAAGACAACAAAAAAGTAAAAACCGAAACCTACATTGATCAAAATAGAGTCTAGAAATAAAAGACCTCACAAACCACGACACGACAAAGAAACGCCTCACCCAACTTGGTGAAGACTACGGGTATGTTTGACGGAAGAGGTGTGACGTTTTTTTGGGGCGGTGAGCGATAATTAATGAACATTATGATTTTTAGTGGTCTTTTAGTGGTGAGTTGTGGCTATTTCTTAGGAACGTTAATTATTCTCTAATGCTTGTTTAAAAAGTGGTGAGCCGTTATTTTTTCACTGCTACCGCTAACTGTGCTACTACTACTTTTAAAAACCACACAATGCATCAAACCTCTTAAACGCCTTTGATATCTTGATATGAAATCAAAATCTTCTTCCGATTCACCATTTGAATCTCGATATCCTCAACAAATTTGCCATGCCTGGCATATAGATCAGAGTTGTCTGGTATAACCATATAACAAGACTGGTTTCTTGAATTCGGAAGTGATCACAACAGATACACATATGGAAACGGACATTGATGTTGTAATTTACTTGACAGAAGCATTAAATTGTGAAATTTCGGGTTATGATTTTTTTGTGTCACCTTATCTACAGAGGTAAGATGGTACCATCTTCATCTTTATATCGTTTTTAAGTTACTTGCTTTCTACAATAACAAATTGTTTGCATATGTACAGTCGTCATTATGTTCTTCTCATTATTTGCCCAAAGCATGGAAAGGGGTTCATTTTGGATTCTTATAAGTGGGGAAAAAAAGAGAACCAAGAAAGACTATTATCTCATTAAACATGTGGAACGGTAATAATATTATTAAGTTGATTTTGAATTCACTTATGTTTTTATACTCCCTCTGTCACTAAATATAAGTCCACTTTAGTGTTTTTTATTGTCCCAAATTTAATGTTCATTTTCATTTACAACCAATCAAAATGTTTTAAAGTGGGTGAGAATTAATTCTTATTGGTTAACATTCTAAGGGCCCCACTTTCTATAAACTTTGTGAAATATGAAAGTGGACATATAATTTCAGACGGAGGGAGTAATATTTAATACAAATTGTTCCTTATTTTGTCTTTTTTAGCATTGTTGGTCCTTTGAGTTGGGAGTTTCCTGTTGTAAATATGCAAGAGGACACATGAGAGTGTGGATTCTATGTCATGAAATGGGTGCTTGACTTTGTGCGAAAATATCAACATGACGACTTCCCGAATGCAATAAGTACCTGTTAAATGTCTTTGAATACCATTTTTTTACACCAAATGCTAATTTGTAATATAAAAAATTTTATTTGTTTATTATTGTACATATAGCTCCCTTGGGGTGAAGAGAGGTCGTTAAGTATGTGTGAGATAGATGCTGTTGTCAATGCATGATTTTCATTGTGGCGCAATGGATGAGGTATGTTAGTACCCAATCTAAATTATTTTTGTAAACAAAATTTGATACGCTTCTTGATGCCATGATTAAGTTTGTTTGTAACTATAATGATATGATATTGATTACATTAATTGTTAACGGATTTGCAAGTTAGAATCTATTTGTTGTTGTGTTGACAGTGGGTAACAACTGCAACTACGACAACCCCGTAAGGAAATTCCAAAGGTCATCAAGCATTACTCTTTTGGCATCCTTGATTGCTTTTCTTATTTTGAGGTAGGAGTGAACTCTTTAGTCACAATAATATTCTACCTGTATATTTGCAACGGAGGAGCTTGGACTTTTGGATAGTAGTTAATAGGACCTGTGAACTCTTATTTTGAGGGTATTCGTTGTATTATGTTGCAATTGTCGTTTTTCAGTGAATTAATTGTTTTGTAACTTAAATGCTGATCTTTATCTAAGTTATTTGTATAGAATATTATTGTGTATGGTAATGAATTGCAATTTTGGAAAAAACCTGCACTTTTGTATATGATTAAATTATGGGAAAATCAATTTTTATGTATTAAAAAAAAAAAAAAAAAAAAAAAAAAAAAAATAGCTATTAACTAGATCGGTTTAAAACCGATCTAACTACACCCGAGCAAAACACAAAAACCAACATTAAATAAATTAGTTATTCGTTATTAACCGATCTTTATGAAATCTTAAAAAGATCGGTTTTGATCCGATCTATGTATGTACCTGCTCATAAAGACCACCTTTAGATAGAGTGGTTGGTTACCGATATATATGGGGCTTTCTAGCCGACCTAACTAACTTTTTTGAAGTAGTGCACAATATTACATTTTGACTGCCAACATCTATGCGCCATGTGTCTTTAAAATTCCGCGCGTGAATATCACGATCTTTCTATCTAGTAATCAAAATATGTTAGACGTTCATTAGTCACCCAACTGCCAATTAAACTCAGGGAAAAAGAGTGACTTAAGGGGAACGGATTAGTTTTCTGTAGTCAACACTTTGATTCTAGATATCTTTACTTTGCATTATATAAGTGTGTTTTGAGTGCAAAATAATTACGTGTTTGCAACTAATTAATAAGAAAGAGTATGTTAAACTTTCGAGAAATTGGAAAGGACTCTTCCCTTAGTATACATGCAAAGACTTTCACTGCATTGCATTTCAAGGCGCGAGTCGTTCCCAGGAGTGAAAGGTTTAGATGTAAAATTTTTGAGTTACAAGCTAAGTCGTGTATAGTTTTAATTAAGGAAGTGCACTAGTAACTTATAGTTCTTGCTCCGGCACTAGATGCCGCTTGTAGGAACTGCAGGAGGAAGGTTTAAGTGTTGTTGGATACGATGTTTATGCCGAGTTAGTAGAACATGGGTGATTTTTTTCTTTAGTTAAATCAATCCATTATTAGAGTTTATCATATCTACATTACAACATTAGATCTTAGTCATTCTTCGTTTTTATTTATTTTTTATTTTTTTTTTATTTCAGATAAGAACTATATATAGATAGGGAAGAGATCTGGTGAGAAGAGAAATTGAAATAAAAAGAATGAGAAGAAATTTGAGCTACACATTACAAATGAGGAAGAGAAATTTAAGGGGAGATGCATCTATTTCTTTAGGTGCATCTAAAATGTGCGGCTGTGGTTTCTTCTCACCCTTTTTATTTTAATTTTACTTCTCATTTACTAACTCAAAAAATATAATGCTAATCTCCATTTAAGTCATATAAAACGTCTGTTGGTGTTTAATTTGCAACTTATGATGAATTGAAATAGTAAAAAATTTCCGCATTCGAATATTAATCTAAGGATTTTGATTGTGGCTAATTTTATAGGAGTAATTATAAAATACATTTAAAAACTTTCAACCTATTTTATTTTTCCTCCTGACATAATGACATATATATAATTCTAAGCTTCACAATCACAGAATTTATAAAAGCACATTTATTGCATCACTGAAACATTTATGCATGATATCATACGCAATTGATTCATGCAACAAAAGTTACACCTTAGAAAATGCTCAATACGTTAAGGCCACTAGCATTCTCTCTTTATTCATATATAGTCATATAGCGCTTGTTATTATTCAAAAGTGTTGTGGTACTTTAATTCTTGGCTTCAATCTTATCCTTAGCGAGCTCTTCGGCTTTCAGTTTATCTTGAGCCAGTTTCGCGGCTTTGGGACAATTGAAGTAGCAAAAACACATGTGTTTCCCCCCACGTACGTGGCAAGCTCCATGCGCTGCACCCTCCCACGACTTGCATTGATCGTCACAGTGTCTTGTATTTCCACAATTTCCAGTCCATGTCTTGCTCGCTTTCTCGCATAATTCTCCCTTCACTGTCGCGATTTCTGTAGATATAATACAGCATGAAATCTTTTAAAACAAACCTCAAATTAAAGGAGATATGATATATAAGTGGTGACAATTCTTGTAAAGAAAAATGATTGGCATGTCTAAGCCATATACTTAAACGTGTGTCTTATTCGTTTAATTTTTGCCGCATGGAGTGCACCTCTTTCTCTCTTCTCGATCATATACCTTCGATATTTTCACGTGTGCACATTATTTTTGTTACACATACAATAGGCATACGAGTTAGGTATATGACAATCAAATCTCTTTTTCTGAGTACATACATAACATTGGTACCTTGATGCTAAATATATCAACTTAATGAACAAGTCTCTACTACAATAAACTCATTAACTATATCGATTAAATTTGGTGTTGTGTAATGAAATTTGCGTAAGTGTATATGAACGGTAAAACAGACTTAAGTGTCTAAGTACCTGAGATAGCAACAATGAGAAGCAGAAGGAAGGCAAGGTATGCAACCGAATTTTTGGCCATTTTGAGTTAATGAAGCTCAAGAACACTTGTTGTGAGTTTTGTGAAGAAGGGTTGAGGTGATGGAGGGTATTTATAGGAAGAAACGGGATCATAAAGAAATTATGTGTTGCTAATAAAGACAACTGATGAAAAAAAATCACCAAATTTCCACAGATACTGTCATATATTGACTATTGTGGATGCATGCATATTGTATCCATCCAACTTTTTATCACGCTTTTCCTATAAAGTAACAATCTCGAAATATAACTGTTGATTCAAATAGTCGCTAAGTAAATATTTAGCATAACATCTTTAGAGTTCTTTGAAGATGAAGGGATTTCACTTCAGCAATGAGACGGTTCAAGAGTTGTAGTATAAGAACCAAAAGAAGATGTTTAGGCAAGTGAGGTTTGACAATATGTCACATACTCATGTTGGTCTCACTAAAACAACGGTACTTAGAAAAATAGATAAGTATCCAAATGTCAATAGGCGAGAAAGGACAATGCTATTTCCTCCTACAATATACTCTTACTTGTATTCTTACTAATTTTATTGGTACATGTGTAAAGTTGATTGGATGACATTATGAAAGCGAATGAGCGGGTTCTACACAGCATATGTAGCAATGCTCGGCGAGAAAATCCTAAAAGTCAAAGTGGATAAAACAAGTCTTCATGGGAGTCAACACATTTTTAAGAGTTGATAAAAAGGTGCAACAATTGTCAACATTATTCCTTAAATACGAGTTTATCGCTTATCTAAAATATAAGTATTTAATGCACTTTTTATCTAACTATTTTATGCTCGACACGTATGTAGAATATCTTTTAGGAAACCAGTCCATGCCTATATAAGAGAATGTATGTAGCTGAGTAAATGTGATCTGCTGCAATTAATGTGATACACATTCAAGAGGATTTACTCTCGTTTGAACTTAAGTAGCCGAAGAAGAATTGTCATTCAACTAGAGTTGCTATTATGCAAACAATCCTGGCATCTTCATAATTTACTTAAATAAGAATTTGAGTGGTGAAACTGGAGCATGTGGTTTAATTTGATTCTACACGCAAAACCTTACCGGCCCTTGTGTGTTCATATTGTTTAGAACTAAATAACTTTTTGATACCTTTGAATCTGTTTAGCATTATCATCAACCATAAAAAGTGTTTCTATCACTTAATTAATATTCATAACACTTTCGTAGGGAACATCCATAACTGCTGTAGAAATATACTCAAACGAGGATTTTTACCAACGCTTCCCTGCAGAGCGTGAGGTTTTATGCGAAAACATTTACGATATTACTAAGATCTTATTTAAATCGACGCGGATGCAAAACATTTATTTTTGTCTACAAAATAAAGTTTTAACAATAATATTTCTTTTGAAGAAAATATGTTAATAATAGTAAGAAAAATGATGTAAAAGACATATAAATATATAGTTTGATAGGTTTAAGATTAGTTTATTATAAACTTAAAGGGATTACAAACACAGAGTTTAATAGATTTAGAGGTCAATTTGCTATATTCTTAAAATCAAAGCCGTATTAAACATAAAAAGTATTTAGTTTAAAGGTTAATTTGAAATCTAGTAAAGTTTAGGGAGTATTTTTGTATGGTAAATTTGATGAAAAGTGCTCATCTATGCACCTTTCACATTATGTAATATTACAAGACACACTTTTAATAAACAAGCTTAATAAAAAAAAAAGTTATAAAGAAGCCCTTGCTTTGCACCTTTTTCAATCTCTCTCCATCTGAACACACACATTTTCTTCCCCGTATCGAATATTGTCGGAAAATGCCCGGTTTATAAAATCTATAACTTATACAACATTAACACACACATCCTGCTCTTTTATTTGAGCTCCATTTTGGCATGCTTTTTTGCAATTTTAGAAGATGAATATCATGAGTATTAAGATGTGTGATACAAGACGATCGTGGTCGATGTTTGGACGATACTCTACGATGGTTATTCAGATATCGAGTGAAATAATTAAAAAAAAAAAACTTGAACTTAAAAAATCACGCGTTAAGATAATGGATGAAATTATGCTTAAAAAATAAATAAAATATAACAACTATGGGTGATTAGATATTGGTTGTGGGGAAAGGATGATAAAACAAGATAGATAATGACATTTTATTGATATTTTAGAAGGAAGGAGAAACCTATATATAAATGGTATATTGGTATAGGAGTGAGGAAGGATGGGAGGAGGGACTTAGCCACAG
Organism: Chrysanthemum lavandulifolium; assembly: GCA_022545495.1. Lineage (NCBI taxonomy): Eukaryota > Viridiplantae > Streptophyta > Magnoliopsida > Asterales > Asteraceae > Chrysanthemum > Chrysanthemum lavandulifolium. The sequence continues at coordinate 266,528,628 of CM040243.1, read as the reverse complement.
TGACATTTTAGGCTAGTTACGGTAGGGGTATGGGAGAAAAAAGGTTGTATGAGAGGAAGGATGAAGAACTTAGTGACACTTTAATGACATTTTAGGTGAGTCCGGTAGGGGAATGGGGGAAGGAGGTAGAAGTCGTGCGATAACCTAGGGTTCAATGAGGTGTGGGAGGAAGAAGGAGGAAGGAGTTACTAACACTTTAGTGACACCTTTTGTGATTCACAATAGAGGCATGGAAGGAAGGAAGAATGATGGGAGGGTGGAAGGAGGCGCCGTACGATACCCTACAATATTGTTTTATTTATGTTTGTTAATGCGATATAGTCCATCATTGTACTTGCCTATAAAAAAGGTTAGGTCAGTTATGATATTTTTAATCTTAAAGCATGTTTATTCAAAACATGCATTTTATAATGTTAAATAACATGAAAGGTGCGAGCACATTTAATCAAATTTCCTTTTATATCTCTTTAAATGTCATTGTATATGAACACTAAAGGAATGTGTTAATACAAATAAACCGTAAAAACGTTTATTAATATTTTGCGATCTCTTTGTGTTTTGTTGATAACAAATATAATGTTATCTTAAGTATAATTATAAGGATACATGTTATTTTTGTAAAGCATTTACATATAGTCATTTAATACAAATTGTTGTAATAAATCATTTGTTGTAATAGTTTATTAGGATGGGTAAAAATCACAACCCATGGATCATATCCATAACCCATGGTATTGACCCATACCCACTTGACTAGATACATTGTGCTCACTAGATACATTGTATCTAAAAGTGTTGTTCCCTATTCACTATCGTATAAAAACAGTAAGTATTTAAAAACAAACTAATAGTGAATCAATGACTGAAAGTAATTTAAGTAAAACACACTGAATAATTTTCAACATCATATTCTTATTAGAAATGAATCACAAGAATACGTTACCCTAGTACTTGCGGAACAGTACTAGGGATTGAAATGACAAAGTGTTGGTAACTCCTCTCGAAGCTCAGGCTAAGTCTGAGCACAACTACAAGTACCCATTGAGCTATCTCAGGGATTAAGTTGTATTTGGAGGAGTGAAAGATGGCTTGCGTGTGTGTGTGTTTTTACAATTCACAAGCTTAACCTTTCACTCCATCTCTTATGCTATTTATACAAGTATGAGTTTTAACTCTTTCCTAAGTGACAAACCGACAATTCTGTAAGACAAAATATCGATGTATTTTGTCCATTTACAAAGACTATTTTAGGTAAGAGACAATCGCTTTCCAAAGTTCGGTGATGACACCGAACACGATGGTTTGCCATTCGGGGAAAGTTGACTTTGGTTGATAAGGACTTCGCCTTATCAAATTCAAACTTATCCCGCCTTATCCCGCTCATTCTTCGCCTTCATATTCTTCGCCTTCTACTTGACTTGTCTTTAGTGTAAGTAGGCGGAGGAGTTTTAGGATTCGATGAGTTATTGTCATCACTCACCGAATCCACCATCTTCTTCTTGACTCGCCTTCACCCTTTAAGTTCCGCCTTCGAGTGGAGAGACTTCTTCTTTGCCTCTTCTTGGCGTCCCGAAGATAGCTCACCGAGACTATGCACTCGATGACCGTTAGTGTTTAACGGTCTAAGCACTTAGGTTATTTTCTATTCAAATCCTAGATTAAGGGGTTTGGGTATTCTTGAACCCAACAGCCTCCCCTATTTGGATATACAAATAGCCTAAGTGTTTGATCGATGTAAGTGAGCAAATGGCTTCTTCCTACACCGAATGTACTAATGAATACAATAAGGAACACCGAATATTTTAACAAAACATACATCGTTTATTGATCAAATTACAAGGTTCCTATCACTAGTACAAAAGATAATAAAAATGATGTCACCAAGATGGATCCCCGATGCTTCAAGCTTTACTTTCTTGGTGATGAGTGTTTCTCTGTCGTGGTGCTCTCTTATCTTGGCGTTTAGGTCAAGACGAACCCGACGTTTGCGAGTCTCGAATTTGAGAGGCCACGGTATGTAGCTCAAGATTGCGGCCACACCGCTCGATCAATGTCACTCCATCTTTGAAATGCCGGGTTTCCATAGACATGAATATGGAATAGCCCTCTTCGTGATTTTCAATCACCGACAGTTCACAAACTTTACACCTTCAGCAGCCCCTGTTGCATTCGAGTCCGTGCACTTTGATCTCAGTGGAACTAAACCCTCTTTCTTTTGCCTGTGTTGACCGAGGTTGAGATCCTTGTGGTGCGATTAAGGCGGTGAATCCCCGCTTTCTTTGGTTCATCTCTCGATCTTTTATATCTTTTGCTAAGCATCTTCATCGACTCCTTAACCACCGCATTCTTCTTCTTTTCAATTATTGGACCAAGCTCATCGAGTTCGGTGATCCCAAAGACAATGAATTTTAGGGATCATGAACCTCAAAGTGTCTTTATCATCCCCCGTAAACATTCATTGCCGTGGTTTGGAATTGGGGATGATCTTGACGTCGATGATTTTCTCAGAATCCTTCGCTAGTCATAGACCGGTTGTAATGGTCAATTCTTCCTTGCCCGATGGTCACGTTGTTTTTATTCTTTTCTTCCAACTGCTTTTTCATTTCACCATCTTAGCACTGAGCATCCTTGAACTTTTGTGCTTCACCCTTCCAAGCTTCTTTGGATCAATTCCCAAGTTCTCGCTTCTTCACGACAACTTTTATCGATTTCTTTGCTCTTCCTTTCTTCCTCAACTAGTTTCTGTTTCCTTTCTTCTTTTGCAAGATAGGCACTCAGCTGTTGTGGTGAGAGCATGTATTCACTGTCACCGATCTTGTAGGGAATCTTCTCAGGCTCAGGAGTTTTCATTATGCCTTTTCCTTTATCCTGGCCTGAGGAAGATGATGTTGCTACTAGTGGTGGTGGTGTTGTTGTGATGGGTGTAACCGTCAGTGTTGTTGTTGTTGTTGGAGGTGGGACTGATGAGATGGGTGTTGCTAAAACTGGTGGTGTTGGCTCCCCTTCAGTGTGAGAAGGAGTTTCTTCAGCTATATTCTCCCTCAACTGCTGTCAGTAGCGTCGGTGAGGCAAGAGTTGTAGGTGGCACCGAGGAGTCCGAGCCGCTGACCCTTAAATGCTTGATAAATCTCATTGACCATAGCCTTGATATCGAGTATCTGCTTGAATGCCGGTGACCTTTGATTCCAAATCACCGAGATACTTCCAAAGCGGTCATTCTGGGCCTAAGATTCCGTGCCATAGAGACGAGGCTGAGCCAAAGTAGCCACCGAGTATCCAAAGAGCCCAATGTAGTCTCAAGAGACGGACTAAAGATTGAAGACCACGAACATTTATAGATTTGAGCATTTCGATTAGTTCGGTGAGGTGGAGGAGTGTTTCGTGTAAGCCTCGGTAGCCTCCAAAGACTTTGGAGTTGAGCTGGGTCTTCTTTGATGATTCCCTTATTTCATCTATCTTTATACTAACACCACAAGGTGTCCGAGAAATTTAGCCAAGTTGTCATCCATCTGTGAAGATTTTCATACATCATATCCTTGTGCTCATCGGTGTTGGTGTTGAAATCAAAACTTGACCTTCAGATTCGCATAGTGGCGGCGACTTCAAGATGTTGATCCCACGTTGTTTCAAGAACTCCACCATATAGCTTCCTAGATGCTTTTGTAATCCATCGAACCACCGTGTCTTTCGGTCGATGGAAGAACATTATCAAACCGCTTGAATTCATCGAACTGGATGAAGAGTCGAATCATTATCTTGTGGATCAGGATGATGCTCTTGTTCGAGTTGAACATCAACGCCCACTTCTTCCCCGCCGATAGAATTTCATCTTCACTTTCACCGCTTCTTCATCGAGAATAAGATCCCAATAACATCGACCATAGTTAACAAGGTGGGGTGATGGGTTCCGTATCGTGGTGGTATTAATCCTCTCGAGTCTTTGTCCCCTTGACCCCTCGATACCTCGGTAGGCATTTTCCAAAGTCTTCTCCGAGTCGAGATTGGTTGTGGGTTCTATATCGGCGGGTTGTTTCTTTCCCTCCGAGTCTTTGTCCCCCTGTGACCCCTGAGACACTAGTGGGTGTTTCCCAGTGCCTTTGGCGGAGTCAGTGGTAGTGATATCCCTATCAGTGGGTTGTTTGTTTCCTCCTGAGTCTTTGGGATCATTCAGTGTGCCCTCAGACAAAGGCTGTGATTTGTTAATGTTATCCTTGGGCGATGTGGAAGGCGCTCCTCTACCAGCGGGTTGTATGTTTCCCTCTGGATCTTGGGAGTAGTAGTTGGGACCAAGGGCACTGGTTGTGATTTATCAGTGTCATTCGTTTTCACCAGGGTGGATGTTGCTTGGTCTCCAATGGGTGTCTATTCAGTCTGGGGTTTTTTGTGCCTTTTAGGCAGTGTTCTTGAAGCCTCAGGGCCCTAAGACTTGGGTTTGGTCTTAGTCCCACCGAGACTTCCCTTTCTTTTAGAAGCGTGGTTAGAGACATCAATCCTCCGTTGTTTACAAGAACCATATGGGCCGTCAATACAATATCGGCGACTTGGGATGGGTCTTTTGAAAATTTGATTGACTCGGGTACTAGCTAAAGCAAGATATTTGTACTCCCGAGGATAATTACAACCCAAGAACACTTGCAAAGCGCATGAGACAAACCTAGGATACGAAACGATTTCGTCCTAGTTTTGCTCAAGATGATACTGATCACCGTAAATGATCTCACCCATATCGACAGTGACCCCATTCATTAAACAGTATGCCATTATCAACTGAATATAATTAACTTGTTTAGTGGATGAATGGTTCGCACCGAGAACCTGAATCACGAATGTGAACAGGATCTTCCAAGCCGTGGGGAATGAGGTTTTGGTGACTAGGGTCTTGTCCAAAAATTTTGGAAACAAAACGATTTGTTTTAACCCATCCTTCACTGTGGAGGGTTCAGGATGGGCGACATAAACTCCATTATTATAATCTAACCCTGTTGAAGTGCAAAAAGTTTTATAATCCAGGGTTAGTGACTGTTCCCCATTGAAAAGATTGAACTTAACGAGATACTCCCTGAGTGGTCGTAGGTCAGTCTCATTAGTAGAGGGTGACGGGTCATAGGCCGTAGCTATAGCCCAAAACTCCCTGAGGAGGTTTTGGTACAGAATTGAGGGACATTTAACAAAGGACGTTTTCAAGGGCGATTATACAAAAAATTCATAATGTCCTTATAGGCTGGGACAGTTTGAGGGTATTCAAAATTTCCTATGACATTATTTGTTTTAAATTCAACATTGCTAAGATCCCCTACCCACTGAGATGCAAACTGGAGAGATTGTGTTCTTGCCATTTTCTTTAGAAGATTTTTTTAGGGTTTTGAAATAATGTTTGAAAAAGAACAATCAAAGAGTTTTAAATCTCTCAAGTTTGTGATGAAAAACTTTTTGTAAATGTTTACAGAGAAGGTTTTTTAGAAAAGGATTTGAGGAACACAAAGATTTCTGGGTTTGAAAGAGATTTTGACAGAGTTTTGTTAGCAGAAATACTTTGTGTATGTTTTAAGGATTTTGTGAGGGGTATTTATAGAGTGATGAGAGAGGTAAAACTTGTATAAATGAGGATTTGAAGAGTCAGTTTTTGAAAACGTTTTGAATCTCCTCATTTATTGCCACCACTCCACTACCCGATAAAATCCGTTTTCAAGGAAATAGCAGATTGCGGCACAAGAAAAGTGCACTTTTGCGATAATAAAATATCCACGGGATATTTTATGTGAGAGGAGGCATTTAATGCCAAGTGGGATGAGGTAAGTATGAGGAACCCCTGACAGTAAGATACAAAGACATATATTCCTATATTTAATTGGTGTGACTTCCAACCTAGGACATTTAGGTAACTAATACTTTGATGCATTTAGTTACTCATTCAAAGCTCAATATCTAGAGTCAGGGTCCCTGAATGAGTCTTACTCATTCAGTGTGAGGGTTGATTTGGGATTTTGTTCAGGGAGGATAAACCATTTCAGTGAATACTTACTGAGATTGGGATTGGTTTTCAGGTTGCTGACTTTCAATGTCTAGCATTCCCAATTCAGCTTTCAGTCTCCCGAAGGTAGTTTCATCTAAGGGTTTGGTGAAGATATCGCAAGTTCATATTCGATAAGGATGAAATGAAGCTCTATGTCTCCTTTCATTATGTGGTCCCCGATGAAATGATATCGATTTCAATGTGTTTAGTTCTTTGGTGAAGGGCAGGGTTGTTGGAGATAGCAATAGCACGGTGTTATCACAAAGATGGGTATCATTTTATAATGGATGTCATAGTCACCGAGTTGACTTTTCATCCATAAAACATTGGCACAACATCCTGCAGCAGACCACATACTCAAATTCTGCTGAAGACATAGCCACCGATCGTTGCTTTTAGCACTCCAACAAACCGCTTTTCCTCCAAGAAATTGGCGGGACCCCGAGGTACTTTTTCATCCATGTTGCGCCCGAAGATAATCGTAATCGAATATCCTTTGAGGTCAAACCCCGAGCACTTTGGATAATAGAGTCCAAGGCTTGGAGTACCCTTCGTATCCGAGTATTCTTTTAGTTGCGGTGAGGTGGGATTCTTTGGGGTTGGATGATATCTTGCAATTAGACAGACCGAGAATTGTATGTCCGGTCTAGTAGCGATTAGATACATCGGTGAGCCAACAATCCCACAAGTGAGTTTGATTGACTGATTTGCCAGTGAGATCAGGTCCAAGGTTGTTAGGAGAGACCATTGGTGTCTTCACTGAGGCATAGTCAGATATCTCATATTTCTTTAAGAGATTTATGGTGTACTTCTCTTGAGTGATGGAGATTCCTTTATCAGTTTGCCTGATTTGTAGTCCAAGGAAGTATGTGAGTTCACCCATCATGCTCATTTCAAACTTCTTTGTCATCAGCTTTTCAAACTGTTTGCAAAGTTGGTAATTTGATGAGCCAAATATGATGTCATCAACATACACTTGAACTAGTGTCACATCTTGTTTAGTCCTATAGACAAACAGGGTGTTGTCTATCTTTCCTCTGACAAAATTGTTTTGAATCAGGAAGGCTAAGAGAGTTTCATACCATGCTCGGGAGCTTGTTTCATAAAGGGCTTTGTCAAGCTTGCAAACATAGTCGTGGAATTCACTACTCTCAAAGCCCGGAGGTTGCCGAACATACACATCTTCCTTGAGATCACCATTTAAGAATGCACTTTTAACATCCATTTGGTAGACCCCAAGTTCATGTATGTTGCATATGCAAGGAAGATCCCGATGGCTTCCATTCTTGCAACAGATCAAATGTCGCATCATAGTCAATGCCTTCTTGTTGATTGTAACCTTTGGCTACAAGTCCGCTTTGTTTTAATGACAAGTGCCATTTTCATCGCTTTTATTCACGAAAACCCACTTCATTCCTATGCCAATGACATCCCGAGGACATTTGACCTGTGTCATAACCTTGTTTTTATCAAACTGTTGAAGTTCTTCTTGCATAGCTTCGAACCCGGCTTGGATGTTTTAGATCCTCAATGACACTCTTAGGTTCTATTTCTAATAGAAAATCAAGATATAGACATTCATTGGTCAAGTCGCGATTAATTTAGCAGCCATACTTCTAGTGAGCATGCCCTCAGTGGGTTCACCAATGATGTTGACAAGCTGAATGTCCTGAGTCTTAGTCCATTTACTTTGTGGTCTAGGATCTGAGCTTGAAGAGGTCACTGGAAACTCAGAAGTGAGTTCAGGTGTAGGAGCTACAAAATCATCTTGATCATCTGATGAGATGACTGGTTTAGGTTGGGGTTCTTGAGTTACAGGGTCTTGAACATTTGGTTTAGTGTTACCTATCCCAGCAGGGACTGATTGATTATCAATAAATTCACTGATGGTTAGTTGGGGAAGGTTGTGAGGTAAAACATAATATGAGATGTCGAGATCGACTTGGTATGGGAATTGATTTCATGTTATACTCATCGGAGGATATCTTGATGAGTTACCAATTCTATTTCCTCCCCGAAATATTGGTGAACCCGATGCTTTTGAACTTTCATCAAAGGTAACATGAAAGGTTTCATCAACTTGTTGTCTCCTTGTGTTAAATACCCTAAAGGCTTTGGAGATCGGTGAGTAACCTAGAAAGTATCCATCATCGCCTTTAGCATCAAATTTTCCTAGATGATCCTTGTGGTTATGAATAAACACTGGACACCCAAACACATGAAAGTAGCCGATATCGTGAAGTCTACCTTTGAATATATCATATGGGGTTTTGTTATGTCTTTTGACAATGATTGACCTGCTTTTGTGTGTAACAGCGGTTTTGAGTACTTCATCCGTAAATGCTTTGAGAGTCTCGATCCACTTAACATAGTTCGCAATTTCAATGAGAGTTCTGTTTTCCTTCACCACCCCATTTTGTTCAGGGGTGTAAGGAGATGAAAAGTTCTGAGTAATTCCCTTTTCATCACAGAAGCTTTCAAGCTCTTGATTTCTGAACTCGGTGCCATTGTCAGTTCTTATTTGTTTAATAGTAATGTCATTATGATTTTCAATTTTTCTGATGAATGACATTATTGTATCAGCTGCCTAACTCTTTTTAGAAAGAAAGTATACCCAAGTGTATCTTGAAAACTCATCAACAATGACAAGTGTATACTTCTCATGCTGGATTGATCTGGGACTGATAGGTCCAAAGAGATCCATATGCAGGAGGTGAAGGTAGCTTTTGATGGAAACATTTTGTTTAGTTTTGAAGGATTCTCTGTGATGTTTACCTTTTCACGTGCAAAGCATGGTTTGTCTTTTGCAAAACCAAAGATGGTAAACCAATGACTTTGTTTTGTTTTGCCAAGTTGTTGATGTTTTGAAGTTTAAGTGAGAGTCTCTTATGCCACGCCCAATTGACAGCTTCAAAGTGGCTTTGGCAAAGAGACAAGTTCTATTTTGAGAGAGTGTTGACATGTCTAAGACATAAACATCATCTCTCTAGAGCTATCAAAACAACTTCTTTGTTGGCATTGAAAATGGTGCCTTGTTTGTCATTGAATTGCACAATGTACTTTGCATCACAAAGTTGATCGACAATCGATGAGATTGTATTTGAGACCATTGACATAAGCTATTCTAGAAAACTATTCCATTGCAAGATATTGAACCATAACCTTCAGTGGAAATGATGAGTTATCACCAAATACTACCTTGGGTCTGGTTCCTTTACATATTTGTGTAGATACTCCTTAACACCAGTCATGCTTCTTGAGCATCCAATATCTAGATGCCAAATAGGCTCCTCGGTGTCTCTCGCACAAATAGTAAACCGGATTAGTTTCTCTTATTGACCCACATACTAGTGGGTTTGGGCTGAAGGTCTGCTTTGAATTTGGCAATTGGCTCATGGTCGGTGGTTGAGTGCATTGTCTTGCCACGTGTTTTGCATTTGGAGACCGAGGATGACACAGTGATTCCGGGTTGCTTGAACTTCTCCTTGCTTGGATGACATTTGTCATGCCGAGATGTCTCATGAGTCGGATTTCCACAAATCTCACAAAGATGTGTTAATGAGACACCATCGGGATGATGATCATTAAAGCCACAATGTGGACAAGGAGGAAAGGGTTTTGGTTTCGCTTTTGAGCGATTTGGAGGTTGAAGCATCGATGACCAACTTTGGTATAGTTTGCTTTCTTGAGAGAACTTACATATTGCAAGTGATCAGAAGTTCTGTGATCATCCTTTTTGCAGATCATGCAAAAAATGATTCTATAACAGTTATCAATGGTATGACTGGTATAGTAGCATAGATCACACTTCTGCTTGGTTTTGGTGGTGGCTTTTGACTTTGAGGAACTAGAGGAAGCTGAATTTGTTTCCTTGATTGGTTCATGAACTTTTTCAATGGATTTCATCTTTTCAGTTAGCTTCCTCACAAGTTCAGTCAGCTGCTGAATTTGATCAGCTTCAGTTGGGACAGAGGATGTAGAAGTCTCAGTGGGGATAGATTCATGTTGGGTTGGTTTTGATGGTCTTTTAAGGATGGTTCTATCAAGTCCAGATCTTTTTTTTGGTGAGTGTGGATTGAACTGTAATGGAGTAATCTCAGAGCTAGGAGTAGCACCTTGAAGAGGTTCCAGGGGTGGAAGTGGTGCATGAGATTCTGCTTCAGACTCGGAGATATGTTCAGTACTACTGGGCACATAAGGGAGTCCAAGCATGCTCTTTAGAACTTGACTTTTAGGCTCTATAATTCTTCCAGAATCGAAATTAGGAAGCTTACTATCAGGATTAACACGTTCAATCCAATCACTGGGCTTGGGAATAGTCAACATATTGGTAATCATGCCACCTGACACAAATGTTTTGGGAGACTGGTCTTTGTTGTGAGAGTCAGGGAAATGATCTTCACCTATGACTCTCTTTTTGTGCTGGGGGCTCCCATAGCATCAAAGACTCTTGGATTCTTAGCAGTCCAACTAGGAATGATATCTTTTTCTTTCTTAAGTTCATCTTGAAGAGCCTGACTTCTTTTAACTAATTCAGTGTTTTGAATTTGCAAAGTGATAGCCTCAAGCTTATTTTGTTTTAAAAGAAGCAGTTCATCCCTACACTTATTTAGTTCAAAACTTAGCTTGTTATATTTTGAAAAATGATTTAATCGCTGCTTTTCAACAAACTTAAGGTCAACATTGATATAGTTCATATAGGACTGCCAATCAGAGTCATCATCCTTAGAAAGTAAAATATTTACCTTCTTCATTGTGATGTTGACCCATTCTCCATTCCTGGCATGATTTTTTCCAACAGCTAGCTTGTCCTCTTCTGAGAGGGCCATCGGTCCGACATGCACCATTTCATCATCGATGAGACCGGCTCTTCATCCCAATAAGGTTACCTCGCATGATTGAACATTTTTGTTGTTTCGAGGACTGGCCTCAAGCAATGCAAGCTTAGCTTTGACTTTCCTATACTTAGCTTCAAAATCAATGGTTTTGTTTTGATCATTTGTTTTGAAAGTTTTGATGAGACCGATAGATTTTGGTTGAAATTTGCTAAAACCTCGAGGACCGATTTAACCTCGATGGTTTGTAAGAGGTTCGAAATTGTTTTGAAAATGACTTTTGCAAATGACCCTTTTGTGACACTTAAAGCATTCAAGGTCCTCATTTGCTTTAGCATTTGAAAAACCTTTGTTTCTTTTATAAACCTTTGAGAGTTAGCAAGGAGCGCCCTTTCCGAATTCAATGTTCGTGTCATTTAGGTACTCCTCACTTGATCTCTCATCATGCTCATCATCCGAATTTCCCGAAAATCTTGAACAACATTGTTAGAATAAAAAGCAGCTTGATATTGGTGTTGAAGTGGTGGTCGGGGACTTCTTGACTTCCCGAGACTTCTTTAAGTCGTGTATCGTCTGTTGATGAGGTTTTCCTCATAGACAAATTTCCCATAAATTTCGTGAAGTTCAAGGGTTTGTATATGATTAGCATTCCTAAGTCCCCGAGAGAAATTAAGCCACTTCTCATGGAGACTATTGGCAAAACCAACATTGATTTCATGTTTGGACAACTTAACACCATCATTTGACAGCTCATTTAGTAGGGTTTTGTAACGGTGTAAGTTTGAGAAAGAGTTTCGAGTCCTTAGCCCTCAAGGTATTATACTCAAGTTTCGTGTCCATAATCCTGTTTTGCTTGGTATCGATGGACCTTCATGACTATGAACCAGTCATCCTGTGTTTGTTTGGCCATACTACGACTTATATCACTCCATAATATCGCGGAAGACAAGATATTATGATACTTTTAAGCCTTTGGTCCCGGTTGACCACTCTTCTCTCATCCCGAGTCCATCGAGCTTGTGTTTAGGCAAGCCTTCAGATCTTTGGGATAAATGGACCTTCATTTATACACTTGATATAATAAGCTCCACCCTTTTTATCGACTAGTTGGGGTACATCAATTTCAGCCATAAGGATCCTGATTTAAAAACGTTTTAGAGCGGCTTAAATTTTTTTTTATAATCAACCTTGCTCTGATACCACTTGTTGTTCCCTATACACTATCGTATAAAAACAGTAAGTATTTAAAAACAAACTAATAGTGAATCAATGACTGAAAGTAATGTAAGTAAAACACACTGAATAATTTTCAACATCATATTCTTATTAGAAATGAATCACAAGAATACGTTACCCTAGTACTTGCGGAACAGTACTAGGAATTGAAATGAAAAAGTGTTGGTAACTCCTCTCGAAGCTCAGGCTAAGTCTGAGCACAACTACAAGTACCCACTGAGCTATCTCAGGGATTAAGTTGTATTTGGAGGAGTGGAAGATGGCTTGCGTGTATGTGTGTTTTTACAATTCACAAGCTTAACCTTTGTAGGATATAGGATTTCACAAACACATTAAACCAAAATCATATGAGGCGTTCAAGATTTTTTAGAGAGAGAAAGTTCAAGAGAGAAAAAGGGAAGAGAGTTGGGAACTATATGAAACAAAAAAAAATGGTATTGAAGCTCCAACCCTCTACCTTAGGAGGTAGAGGGTATTTATAGTGTCTTACAAATAATCGCCACCTACGGGCTGTGGATCAGGCATACAGTGGGTAAAGACCCGTCCGTCCTCCACGGTGTTACTTAACAAACTACTTACTAACATAACATGACTACGACTACGAGCTTTCTATCGAATACATATACTTGAGGTGACCGACTCTTTAACGAATGAATTTTCTAATTCCTAACAATCTCCCCCTAAGGGAGGTCACCTCAATTTACAATGAATACAAACAGATATTACATTAGATTGTTCTAGGATTCTTGATTAAGTTCTTTGCTCAAGAGCTCGTAGTCATTGATTCTTCATGCTCGCATGTTTGGATAATTTCAAGTGGAGATCTTTAAGCGATCCACGTGATGATGAGTTTTGAGCCAAGATTGAGATCATCACCAACATAAATCTCGACTCTTCCTTTGTGGTGTTGGTATTATGTGATGTTGTGACATTTGGACCGACATGCTCACATTCTAGATCATGATATATTCTCATCGAGTAGCGGAGGCTTTTCTTCGGTTCATGATATTTGCAAAGAAGATAGCGTAAGCATGGAGTGAAAGTATCGTAGTCGTTGAAGCACTTATCATGATTTCTTTTGAGATGAATGTGTAGAGTGAGCATGCGGCTATGGATTGACCGCTTCATTCGATTAGCTACAAACGCCGGGCTTACTCGCATACAACAGCTAGCAAAGTGCACGAAAGTGTCTTTGATCACTTTCTTTGAATTGAGGTACACGACCCACGGTTCCCCATTGATCAAGACAAGCATCGCTCGTGATCGTGTAAAATTCAAGAATTTCCTTGATGTGGTTTCGCAATGCTCTAGTCGTTCTCAAACCGTAACGCCTCAAAGAAGACAACACTGAGTGAGTGAACCAGCGAATTGAGATTCACTGATTGATGAATAGAGATCTGAAAAAAACAATCGAGTACCGCACAATAGAAATTGTTTTTGCAATACAACGAAGGTTTTAATGAAAATCAATTATCAATCATAACCACCTTTTATTTTGAAATATTAGTACACAGTCGATGTGCTAAAGAAAAGAGTTTTTAAGCATAACGACCGGTTTTTCAAAGGTATCCGTCAATCCATAATGTGAACCAGGATTGATTCAAAAGATTGAATCGCCCCATTATTTCTGTTCAGTTGTCACATGTTTGATCTATTGGATAGATCTCACATGCCACCCACCAGGAGCTTGTTTGATGTTGGCTCCAGAAGGCTTTCCATCTTCATTGTGAATATGTTTGCATATCACTCAGATGTTCTGGCAATACCACAAGGATAATGCTTAGGACTCATAAGTTATAATCTCTCTATCCACATTGTGTGAAACAGAGAGTCTTCATTGACAGTGTCCTAAAGAGATTTATTGATGATCTCGTGTCTCTAGACTCAATAGTGCATATTTGGATTCCTATATCGGAGACTAGGGAGAGGGTCTCCTTCTTCAATATCAACAATCTCTAAGAGAAAGTCGATAGATAATGTCGGTTCCCCGTGAGAATGAAACAAGTCCTTTTAATAGGAATTTGAGTAGCTTGGGAAATTGTAGTGCAGCACGTCACTAGGTCCATGACATCTTGTCTTCAATACCGATGTTACCTTGGTAACCACCAGTAGCATATGAATTGAACCCGGTTTCTACCCTAAGGTTGAATAAATGAAGGGCTATTTATTTTCACCCCTTTTCTCATTTAATTCTTTTTCATTCTTCAACCCCTTCAGTGCTTACCAAGACTTCATAACTAGAACCTTGTTGGGTTTATTCCAGTACTATCTCAGTCTCAGTCCGCACTCTTCCCATATCTCACTTTTCTCCTTTATTCATCATACCTAAGGACTTCTACACTATCTAGTGGATTGTCCCTGGGTAGATCCCTCCGGTTCTGGCGGATCATGGGAACAAATACCTAACATTGTCATCCTTATATCACCATGCATAAAGTAAATTTGGTCGGTCTATTTTGTATTGTTCATCTGCCATTGGAACCAATCAAAAACCATTTTAAAATCAATCCCGATACTTGTGATATATTATCAAAGCATTCTGTACCTAAATTGTTTTTGATATTTTTAGAAAAAAGAGCTCCCCCTCAACATCTGCATCATGTATTTGAAATCGTTTTAGCACACGGAGGCAAGAGGAAGAATTAACTTCTTTGATTACCATTTTCTAAAAGATATCATCATCACTTCCCTGATTAAATCACATAGATAAAACATATTGGGGAAGGATGAGGTTTTCAAAAGTTTGCTCCCCCTCAATATATGCCTCGAGGTTTGAAGAGTTTTGCACATACTAGAGGGAACCTGCACTTAGAAACAAATCAGTCACGTTTCAATTCTTAGTGGTTTAAAAAGATGCTTCCCCTCAACATGTGCATGGAAAATTTGAAAACGTTTGGCACATGTGGGGAGGAAAGCTTGCTAAACACTTATAAAACCAATTATCAAGTTATCAGTTTAATCACAAATTATCCCCCGATCACACTTTCCAAATCCTTTAAGAGTTGTGATCTCTATTGATTTAAATTTAATTTTGAAAGCTTTTTGAGGAGAATAATGACTTGCTTTTGAAAAGAACATTTTAACTGATAAGGATCAGATTTTCAGACTTTAAACTCCATTGTTAAACATGCAAAAGTATCTTTTGAAAACATAACATTAGCAAAGGTTTTGAATCAACTGTATAAAGTATTGTTCCTTTTGATTTTCCAAGAATAACCCTTGCTCATTTACGTGCCAATTGTTTGAAAAATGACCTTTCAAAATAACCTTTTTAATTCAAATAAAATCATTCTCCCCCTCAATCAATGACACAAGTTGTTGATTAATAGATAGAGATTTTGACAGACGATAAGCACAAATGATTTACACGAATAATAGAGTACGAGGTATTTTCAAAGCAATTTAGTTTTCATTAGAATGGCAAATATTTTTCAGAAGAATCATTAGACGGAAAAATATTTGGAAAGAGAAACGTTGTCTTTTGATGACAAACATTTGTTTTAAGAATCGAGCATGAGATTTGAAAAATAAGATAAAGCATGGCTCGTTCTTTACTTTTTAAACGGGTTACGCCGTAAATGACAACAAACCACCATTTTTCTCCGCCTTTTTTTTTTTTTTTTTTTTTTTTTTTTTAAACAAAACTATGTACATTCGAAGAAAATCTAAAGACCCGTGACATTCTTTGAATGTCAACACAAAGTCCGTAGATGATATCGAATAAGGAAAAAACATGACAAAATAACAATATTTTTGGAATTTTTTCAAGATTTTCTAATTTTTATGGATTTTTTGAGAACTTTATATTTTTATATTTTCTTTTGTGGGTTTTGAAATTTTGTATTTTGCTTTTTGAATAAATATATACAAGAGATAAATGAAGAAAGACCTTTTACTCCTCTTCTTCCTATTGAAGACGTTTAAGTGTTTCCGGTTGAAGACTCTTTAGACCAAGTCGTGGGAGGATAAACTCAAAACGTTCTCTAGGAAGAGCTTTGGTAAAGATATCTACTAACTGGTATTCAGTCCTCACAAAATAGAGTTCCACCACACCTTTTTCCATTTGTTCCCGAATGAAATGATGTCGAATGTCGATGTGCTTGGCTCTTGAATGTTTAACGTTGTTGCAACAGAGAGCAATGACACTTTTATTATCACAGTACAGAGGGATTTTGTTGAATTCAAAGCCATAGTCAGATAATTGGGATCTCATCCATAGGATTTGAGAACAACAAGATGACATGGCTATGTATTCACCTCAGAGGAAATAGAAGTACTCATTTGTTTCTTTGAAGACCACTCACAAGCTTATCACCCAAAACCGAGCACCTCCGCACGTATTTCGACGAGTATCTTGACATCCCGCATGATCAAGATCTGCATAGGTCGTTAGTGACATACCTGTGTCTTTCGGGTACCAAAGACCCATATTGATGGTTCCTTGAGATACCGAAAGACCCGCTTAACCGCTTCAATATGCTTTTTGGTAGGCTTAGCACGATATCTAGCACACATGCAAACAAATGAATGAATGTCCGGTCTCATCGGTCGTGAGGTACATCGTGGATCCAATCATACTACGATATTTCGTTTGGTCTACCATGATCCCCGAGTGGTCCTCATCCGCTTTAGTACGCTCTATCATAGGAGTGTCAACAGGGTCACTAGAATCAAATCCAAATTTCTTTAAAATCTCATTTGCATATTTAGATTGATTTATAAAAATGCCTCCAGGACTTTGTGAAATTTGTAATCCCAAGAAAAATGACATTTGTCCCATCATTGACATTTGAAATTTGGAACCCAATTCATTTGAAAAATGATCACATTCATTGGGGTCAGTCGAGGCAAAAATAATATCATCAACATATATTTGAACGTGAATTAAATGTTTGCGTGACTTTCTGGTGAACAATGTCGGATCAACTGCTCCTCTGCTGAATCCAGTAGATAGAAGAAACATAGATAGCCTATCATACCATGCCCTTGGAGCTTGTTTTCAACCATAAAGAGCCTTCTTCAAACGATTGACGTGAGTAGGATGTTCTGAATTCAAAAAGCCTTCAGGTTGGCTGACGTATACGACTTCTTTAAGATCTCCGTTAAGAAACGCCGTCTTTACATCCATCTGATAAACCACCATGATCTTACTTGCAGTATTAGCCAAGAAGATTCTGATTTCCTCGATACGAGCAACTGGAGAAAATGACTCTTCAAAGTCAATACCCTCCTCTTGACGGTATCCTTTTGCAACCAATCGAGCCTTGTTCTTTAAAACATCACCATGCTCATCAAGTTTCACTTTGAAGATCAACTTTAGAGCAATAATCATAGCACAATCTGGAGCAGGCACTAATTCCCATACATCAAGTCGATCAAACTCATGAATTTCTTCTTGTATGGCATTGAACCAGCTATCTTCATTCATGGCAGTTTTAACATCTTTTGGTTCGACCTTAGAGAGTACGGGGTTGAAAAAGCACCATAAGGCATCGGTTGCAAGTTGTTTCCGTGTGGATACTGGACGAAAGGGTTTCCAATGATGTTATCCAATGGATAATCATGTGTCCATTTTCTAAGGTGTTCGTGTGGTTGTTGTTGAGGAACTGAAGTAGCAGAGTCGATTTCTCCTTTTGAAGATGGTTCTGATGATGATTCAGGAGCAAAAATATTTTCAAATGGTGCATCTTCAAGAGTAGCAAAGGGATTCTCTCCATCAAGGGTGCCAGAAACATTTCCATGATGTACACTCGATGATTGATGATTTGTTGATGAGACAGAGTGATCAGCAGCAGGCGCTTCTTGACTTAGTGTCATAGAAATTGAAGGGTTAACTTCATTGATAGGGATAGTAGCACCTCTAATGATGGAATTGATGATCATTAGCGGTTGGCTCATAGTGTTCATCAAACACCGGATCAAACAGCTTCTTCAAGTCATCTTCCAAGGAGGTACATAAGGAGTTGCTGGCGAAGAATCGTATACAAGAGTATAACTGATGGGATTACTTGAAGATGCGGGTCCAGAACTGGGTTGTCCTGGAGCCATTGGACCAGTCAGCTCATCGAACGTAACGTGAATTGTTTCCATGATAATTCGGGTTCTTTTGTTGTAGATTCGGTATCCCTTTTTGTTTGGTGCATATCCTACAAATATTCCAATGTCCTCTTTAGCTTTAAGTTTGCCTAAGTCTTGGCCCTCATTAGTTGGATAACATAATGCACCAAACACACGAAGGACTGAGAGATTAGGTTTTCTATTGTGGACAAGTTCATATGGAGTTTTTCCATGAGCAGTGTGTATTAGGGATCGATTTTGAGTGTAGCATGCAGTGGCAATGGCTTCAGCCCGTAGAAACATTGGAACCTTTGAGTAAATCAAGATTGTTCTTGCGGCTTCCACAAGAGTTTGATTTTGTCTTTCAACTACATCGCTCGCTGAGGAGTTCGTGGAACACTTCTTTGATGACCGATTCCAACACTTTTATAAAACTCACTAAGTCGCTTATTAACAAACTCGCCCATTGTCTTCTCGGATGATTCTCGACGCTTTGTTAAGTCGAACTCGCAATGCTTGATAAGTTTGATGATGATATCCGAGTTTCATCCTTTGTCCTTAAGAACTTAACCTGTGTGAATCGAGAGTAATCATCAACCACAACTAACACATATTTCTTCCCAAAGATATTCTCAGACTCTCATGGGTCCACATAAATCCATGTGAATTGTATGAAGAACTTCTTTAACTGAGTTTGTAGGTTTAGGTTTGTGGGCATACTTCTTGCTTTTTCCCAGTTGGCATGCTGAACAAAGATGATCCTTTTCATACTTTAGTCTAGGTAAACCTACAACTAAGTCCTTTCTCGAAAGATCATTGATGGTGCCAAGTTCAAGTGATTGAGCCGACGATGCCATAACCATGACTTTGTTTTCAAGCCTTTGACAACAAGCAAATTGAGAAGACTTCATCATATCTTCGATAGAGATGGTGTATAGATTTGAACCACGTGTTCCTCTTAAAAGTTCTTTACCATTAAGTTCTCTAACGAAACAAGTATGTTTTCAAGGTCACTCGGATCGTAATCATAGAATTGACCGACGAGAGAATAAGTTATGACCAAGACCTTCACGTAATATACACCGAGATAACACTATCACCGACAACATAATCTCCATAACCTATAATTGCAATCGAAATGATCGCTCCCGAATCTAACAATCCCGATGAATTTACTCACGAAGTTCATGAGCCATGACCGCTCCAAATATATGCTTGGAACAAATTGATTCCGATACCACGTAACAATTTGAACGATCCGCAGCTTGAACACGCATAAGAATGGATAATCGGATAATTGGGAACCCCATGTAATAATGGGTTCCAATTGGTTAGTAACAAGAATTGGAACACCCACATCGAAGTAGAAACAATGGAATCATCGAAATGGATGCGGTGCAATGTCTCAGATATGACCTATTCAAAGTACGCTCACTTCTTAAGGAATAGTTCTACCAAGAGGCATCCATTTTCTAGTGGGCATTGTCTTAGCAAATTGAGGGCAAAACTCATTAACCTTATGGCCGAGGGTATCCATTGATAACCTATTTTACTAAATATTCTTCCCGGGGTTTCCACTGCTTTCTAACTTTCTTTCGCTTTTGCCTTTTAGCCTTCTTAGCTTGATTTTTGCATTAATAGCTTTAATCGGCATTTGACAAGATTAGACAAAACATTCACACCACATTCATGATTAGTAATGTAAATCAAGCGACCATCATTACATGGTTTGCGAATAGTAGCGTAATCAATTAATTAAAGTACGATTATAGCTAATACTAGAATCAACACGATTCGTTTTATTCAACTCAAACTTAATATTCCTAGGGTGATCTTCTACTCTCTTCCAATGCACATTCTTAGCTTGCGAGGTCCTATCTTGCTTGGTATTGCCTGGAGGCTTTGACCCGCTTGCTTTTATGTCACATATTACTCCTGTAGAGGGAATTATGGGAACATTAGTTGGTTGATCTACTTTTTGCATTCCCGAACTAGACGTGCAGGGATCTGAACTACTTGAAGGCACATTAGTGTTCACTTTCCTAACACTGGACATAGAATGGTTTGAATGCTTGGCACTAGGCATAGAACAAGACATCACAGCTTTTCCTTTCGCACCTAAGGATTTAGGACATGTTGCAATTAAACATTCTAGCAGCTCCTGAGATCGTTTGGCCTGAATGCAAGCAAACCTAATTTCTCTATCAAGAGGCTTATTTATGAAGTCCTCTTCCACAATCTCACGGAGACATTCTAGACTATCCTTAAGGTGAGCACAATAGTTATGAAACACAAGTTCATTGTTCCTAAGATGAGGAGGAATGCATTTAACAGTCACAGTATATTTGCAGTCTGAGGATGACTTTGATGCAACATTCTCATTGAAAACAAGTGGCAGTTTCCCTTTTTCTTGACTCCTCAAATTCTCAATTTCTTTTTGTAAAGACGTTATTTTTTCGTTGTTTTTGTCACGAGTGACTTTCATTGAATCATATAACTCTTTAAAGTGTCGTTTAACTTTTTCATTTTCTTCTAGAAAATTCTTGTTTTCCTTTTGTAAAGCATTAACCAAGTTTTGAAGATGAAAAGTTTGAGAATACTGAGAATCTAAAGGAGGAGGCATTTGGGAGCCAGTCACATTGTTCTTTTCACCCTTTAATTGAGAAATTTGGGCTTTCAACTTTCTGATCGTGTTACAATGAACTTGAATTTGTTCGTCACATTTGTTTATCCGAAAATCGATCAAACTCGAACATCCGAGGATGTCTTGATATTTGAGGTTTTGACATTTTCTTTAAGATGTTGATATTTTAGTTGCAAATCAAAATGTTCAACTTCTAGTTTAGAAAGATGTTTTACCAAATTATCATGATCAGATTGATCAATTTTCTCATTTAGTTCTGAGTTTTTGTTTTCAAGCTCAATGACACGATCATGGGAAACTTTCAATGCAATAGATAATTCATGAAATCGAGAAGTAGTAATGGAGTGCTTAGTAACAGTATAAAACACATTTTGAGCAACACAACTCGAAATCAGATTCTCATTTAAGATATGCAAGTTCTTCCTTTCAACTTCATTATATTTGAGTTCCTGTTCATAATCATTGACCTCAACAATCATAGCATCAAATTCCTTTTCCATTTCTTTAATATTTGAATTTATCCCTTTTTGAAGACTCTTAAATTGACCTTTTAATTGTTTGAAGAAAGGCTTGACCTCGCTTAAATAACATTATTTAGTTTGCTCAAACCCCTTTCCCCCGCTTATCCCTCAGAGGTGTGATTCTCTTCTTACACGCTTTCTCAAAATCAACAAACAAATGATAAATAACATGCAAGTCGATTAAGGTCTTGCTATTAGTGGCAATAGATCTAGGAACTAGATGCATTGGTGTATTGGGAGGATACACAGCTGAGAGGAATTTCCTACAAGGGGATTCTTATCAACAAGATTTTCAATTTTTGCATATCCATATCTTTCTTCCAAAAACTGCTCAAGGGTTAATTGAGTTTGAGGCTTAAACATGTTCGTGGAGATCCAATTTTCCTTAGTGTAATCATGAGGTTTGATAGTAATGTTTTTCTCTTTACATGCGTGATTGTTAAGTTTCTTATCCATTTTCTCCTAGTGACTTCATATGATTTCTTATCCTCCTCAAGGCACTCAACAAGAACTAGGTTTCCGCCTAGGCTTAAGGATTTCATTACCATCATAAAGTACCTTATGAGCGCTCTAGCCTTTTTAACTACCTCAGATTTGGTTCCTCAACAAGGGAATACTGCTTATCGCTTAAGACTCTATGCTTAGTGATCAAGTGAGCAATCAATGGTATTCCCTTGTACGCATAACTTATTTTCAAGCTTGTTTTCAAAGTTTTTAGATTGGAAAATCATTCAAAAGTTTTGATTCCTTAGCATTGAATTTCTTGCTTAAGCATTTTAACATTTTCTTGAAGTTCTTGTTTTGCTTAGCGCTTTAGAAAGCTTTTCTTGTAAGGAGTTTAACTCTTGTTTTAATACTTCTTCTCTAAAATTACTTTTTCTAATAATTGTACGCATTTGGTCATCCATTTCCTCGCTCACGGGTGGTCAACTCAAACTTAGCACGTTGTTCATAAATGGCAACTTGTTCTTTATAGGCATTCGCCTGTAGATAATGAATCATCGTGGGCACATGCAAGTATTCATAAAAACATAGTCATTATTGATCATGAAGATGCATTACTTGGTACAACCTCACATTCGCTTTGCATCACATATTGATCATATGGGACAATATTGTTATTACCCACATCTTCAATATCTCGATTCATAAGTTTCAAGAGATCGACTTTATTATGCATCTTTGCTCATCAACATCATCATATAGTTTTAATACCTCAAATGATTTTTCTTTGGATGGACCACTTGTTGTGGTGGAGAGACCTTTGGAGAGACCATAGGTGATATGCTAGCCATGAAGATTGTTTGGGCAAGAGGTTCATCATCGACATCGTAGTCAAATGCATCACACCGCTACTTGAAATGCATTTTGATGATTATGACCTATTTCCTAAATTGGTCGCTCATCAACATCAAGATCATAGGTTCTGCATTTCCTCAAGAAGAAACAACAACTCCTCTTCATCCAAAGCGGTTCCATAGTCCCGAGCTTGCACAAGTAACATCTTATCTCAAGTACTGCATTTTGTGGGCGTTTGAGATGTGCGCCCTAGCTATATGTCCATCACCACCACGTGAGTAGCATTTGATCGGCTTTGCTTGTCCTTGATTCCCATTCCTTCCCTTATTCTGATTTGCCACATATCCTCTATCAACTCCAAAGATTCCCATAACCTGCTCCAACCATCCCTTGTTCGTATCGACTTCCTTGAAGTGGTTGCCCCATAACCTTTCCATCTCTGACAACAACATGATTGTGTAGATTTGATGCAGTTCTGATCTCATTATTAGTGTGAAGACTGTTGGTATGTGGGCTAAGGGTCAAGTTTTGTTTAACCATAAGAGCCAGTTGATTAATGAAGTGTCCCATAACAGCATCAGCTTGCTTGAACCTTGGATCAGGAATGAGTTTGTGATTACCATAACCCGTGGGAATAACTTGAGAGGATTTGGTAGTAATACCAACATTGGTGTAGAAGGCAGTTGAGTCATTTGACGAACTGGTTTCTCCCTGCTTAGATTTGAACTGCTCAAGAATCCTTTTTTCAAACATAGCATGTCTCTCATTCTGAAGAAGGAAGGCATATAGTTGCTCATAGTTTGTGTCCTTCAATCCTTTGGTTAGCTTCACAGAGGTGAAAAACTTGTGCCATTCGGGATTCATGTTGTTCACAAACTTTGAGTTCAGCTGAATGTTTGGCATAGTCATTCTGATATTCCTCATATCATTTACAAGCTTGTGGAATCTCACGTAGTATTCATAGATACTCTCATCTGGTTTCATCTTGAAGTGCTCAAACTCATCATACAGTTGTGATTCTCTGTCTTCCTTAGTTAATTCAAAACCTGAGAGAAGCATCTTGACATTATCCCAAACTGCCTTGGCTTCAGTGTTGTGATTGATAAGCTTGTAGATATCTTTGTAAGACCTCAAGTATAATGTTAGAAGCCCCGATATCGAGATCAAATCTGTTTTTCTCCTTATCATTGAGCTCATCATACATCTTTGGTCCGTCTAATCCATAGATCATTGTTCCATCTGCATTGTATCAATTAAGTCTCTTGTAGTCTCAACTGATAAGGTCCTTCATCAATGGATTTGAGAATGTTAACCCCATTTTCCTTTCTAAGACAAGATAATCGGATTCGTTGAGCCCATGAGTCATAATCGCTTATGTCAAGCATAGGTGGGCTAGTATCCGATCCAACTTCTTGAACATCCTCGCCTACATAAGAAACGATAGTAGGTACGATGTTTGACATGATTACAAGTTCTACGAGATTTTACTATTCCTTGAATAAACCGGAAATTGATTCTTTCACGGATTTTACTAAACCAAAAGAACAACCGTAAAATGTAGCACGAAGAAGTGACAAGTCTCAATATACAAGTAGCTAAACAAATAACTCGCTTTGGTATCAACTCGCTAAACAGACAACTCGCTTAAAGAAAAAAGTCGCTTAAAGAACCAACTCGCTTAATAGCTAAGTCGCAAACAGAGACAACTCGCTTAACTACCAAGTCGCTTAAACTAACTCGCTAGCTGTACAACTTGCTTAATAGCCAAGTCGCTTTAGAACTCAAGTCGCTTAAAGAAACAACTCGCTTAGAACCCAAGTCGCATAAAGAGTCAACTCGCTAAATAGCCAAGTCGCTTATACCAACTCGCTTCTAATGAAGAAGCAACTCGCATCCAAGAAACTCAACTACGAGTCTCAACTCGCTTTGTACACTTTTCACAAATACCCACTTTATCAATCAAAAACGACCAAACCACAATGATTTAAGCTTTCCAATTCAAAACCTAAACACATATGATGATCCTAAACACAAAAGTACAATCAAAATTCAAACTTTAACACAAGAAATTTGTCCAAATGATTCAAACTCTCCTAAACACTTATACCCCAAAAACCATATGAAATCCACCAAAACAAAGAGCATGAAAGATGAGTGATCAAACCATGGCTCTTGATACAAATTGTAAGATATAGGATTTCACAAACACATTAAACCAAAATCATATGAGGCGTTCAAGATGTTTTAGAGAGAGAAAGGGAAGAGAGTTGGGAACTATGTGAAACAAAGAAAAATTGTATTGAAGCTCAACCTCTACCTTGGGAGGTAGAGGGTATTTATAGTGTCTTACAAATAATCGCCACCTACGGGCATGGATCGTGCATACATCGGGTAAAGACCCGTCTGTCCTCCACGGTGTTACTTAACAAACTACTTACTAACATAACATGACTACGACTACGAGCTTTCTATCGAATACATATACTTGAGGTGACCGACTCTTTAACGACTGAATTTTCTAATTCCTAACAACCTTTCACTCCATCTCTTATGCTATTTATACAAGTATGAGTTTTAATTCTTTCCTAAGTGACAAACTGACAATTTACAGAAGATAAAATACTGATGTATTTTTTCTGTTTACAAAGACTATTTTAGGTAAGAGACAAGACTGCTTTCCAAAGTTCAGTGATGACACTGAACCAAATAGTTTGCCATTCAGGGAAAGTTGACTTTGGTTGATAAGGACTTCGCCTTATCCGATTCAAACTTATCCCGCCTTATCCCGCTCATTCTTCGCCTTCATATCCTTCGCCTTCTACTCAGTTTGTCTTCGTAAGTAGTCGGAGAGGAGTTTAGGATTCATGAGTTATTGTCATCACCACCGAATCCACCATCTTCTTCTTGACCCGCCTCTTCACCCTTTAAGTTCCGCCCATCGAGTGGAGAGACTTCTTCTTTGCCTCTTATTGAGCGTCCGGAAGATAGCTCACTGAGAGACTATGCACTCAGTGACCTGTTAGTGTTTAACAGTCTAAGCACTTAGGTTATTTTCTATACAAATCCTAGATTAAGGGGTTTGGGTATTTACTGAACCCAACAAAAATAATACCCATGGACCAACCCATAACCCATGACCCATGACCCATAACCAAAAAACCCATGGGCAAAGAGGAGCGTCCCATGGATCCCTAGGTTTACACTAGACTGGTCCCTTGTGGGAGGGATCCGTGGGATCCGGGGAACAGTGGCAAGTTTTGAATATAAATAGAGAGCCATTTCTTCATTCTAACTCACCCCTCTTCTTACTAATTCTCTCATATACTCTCATTCTCTTCTAACAAAAGATCACTTGATCTAGAGAGTACTTCTTTCTTTCTTTCTTTAGTGATTCTCATATAGGTCCTTCTCTAAGGCGAAATCACGAGCATTCTACAAATCATCCAAGCAAAGGGTCCTTGATTGATTTGTTCCTCCACAAGATTTCTGTAGCAAAGATCTTGTATTTAATATTTCACATATTTGTTGTGTAATAGTCGTGTTGGTTTGGTCCACCGTGTTACGGACTCGGTATTTAGCTTTGTACCGGAAAAAGGTGTAAGCAACGTTGTGAAGGCTTCTCCGTCAAGTTGAAGGAGTTTGTTGACATAGTGCTTGAACTCTCGAGTAGGTGACTCGGGGAGTGGAGTAGGGCAAGGAAAGTGTCCTTGTAGCCGAACCACTATAAATCGGTTGTGTCATTTCTATCCCTTGCTTTACTTTATTTACTTACTTTATCTTTAAATCTATACTTTCTCTACATCCATACGATTTCACATAATATCGAATCTAAAGTTTTTGAAACTAACTAAAAATCGGCAAAACTATTCAACCCCCCTTCTAAAAATCGGCAAAGCATGCCAACATGCACTATGGATGAAACAAGCGTTAGTTGACTACGACATTCATCTAAGTGACATAGCCATTCTATGTGACAACAAGGGTGCCATCGATCTAAGCAAGAATCCGGTATTACATTCTCGCACAAAGCATATAGAGATTCGTCATCACTTCTTAAGAGATAATGTCCAAAAGGGGAACATCTCTATTGAGAAGGTAGAGTCCGAAGACAACATAGCCGACGTCCTCACCAAACCGTTGAAGGTATGTAAACACTAGTCTTTTTCAACCTACTTCGTCTTGGTCTTGGTCTCATGGAACAAACGTCATAACTTATTACTCTACAAGGTATGTAAACACTAGCCTTCTTCTTTTTGAGTCTAGGATCTCTATTTCACACACAACTCCCAAACAATACGGGAATTTTCAAAACCCAAGATAAATTTTTCACTTATAACTCTTCCTATTTTCTTTCAAAATAAGTACAAGTTGCAAATATATAATTACATACGCACCTTCTTTTCAAAGGATAAAATGATATTTATTCACACATAGAAACCTCCTTTTGGAATGTTTTCTAAAAATGATACCTCTTCCCGTATCAATTTCACAAAAACAATTTCTCACGATTAGGACAAATCGCTTTTTCATTATTAATACAAAGTAAAAACCCGTTTTCATTGCATCTCATGTCTTTTGAATGCTAAAGGGGACACATAACTAATATGTGTTTTCGGGTACATTCATTTAAGCGACAATGAATTAGAAGCATTGGTAGCACTGAATTGTGTACTCAAGTATTAACTATGTGTTTTCGGGTTATCTCACATAATAGTATGCTTGTTCACTTCTAGTTTATTTTTTCTTTCTTCTTAGGAGTCGAGATAACCACAACTCCAAATAGTTTTCATATAGGCACACACTAGGCACAAATATTTCCAAAAAGGAAAATTTTGAGTTGCCTGTATCACCAGCACTACGGATCCCAGCCTTAATGTTGGACGGATCTCTCAAGGGAAGGATCCGTGAGACAGAAGCTAGTTTTATCTTCTATTTTTCACTTTGGATGAAAACTCCAATATCTTTTCATTTTTTTGGGGGAGGATGTTCTTTATTGCTTGTGTTCTCATGATCACATGCCTTAAATTCATATCTAATCATTAGATTTTAATCCACATTTTGGGCCAAGCATTCATTACAATTCATTATTTTTCTATATATAGGACTCCCAAAATGCTTGTATATTCATCTCATCTTCACAAACAAACAACACCATGTCATCCAAAAGATCTTAAAACTTAGATGAATCACCTAGTACAAACAATCCTCTTCATGAAATCCAAACCTTTGTACTTCCACCTTCCATAATATCACAATCAAACTTTAGGATATCTGCATGGATTAGCACCCAGCCTTGTTGCTTAGCAAAACCATCATCGAATGGCTCATCACCAACAAATAACTCACCACAAGATGCTTCCATTATAGCACCTCCTTCATCACCAACAAGTACACCAACTTCATCACTACATAAAGTCACTCTTTTGGAACTCCTTAAGACTCCAACAAGATCTCAACAACCAAAACAAAAAGAAATAGCCTTTTTGACACCTCCCACTTCTCCAACCAAATTTTCAATGACCTTGAAAACTCACCACCCTTAGCTCCCATGAAGCTACAAGAACATTTAGGTTCTTCTCCACCACCACTTCCAAACATTTCGGACTTTGATCCGTATTTTCCTATTTTTCCACCACATCTTTCGCAACTCACAAATCAAAACAACCCGGAAAACTTCCGCACTCATTACCCACATCACTTACATTGTGAACATTGCCAATCTACTAGAGATATTGCAATAGAAGTTAGGGAAGAAATGCGATTCATACTCAACCTCATTCTTGATCACATCAATACCATTACTCATCAAAACCTCCATCCATAACCTTATGCAAGCATGGAAGGAATCATTAGTACTATTTTTCTATTTTTAGTACTTTTCTTCTGGGTCATTTTCAAGAACAAGTCTTGTTCTTATTTTTACATGGTTGTAGGTGGCATTAATACCACCACACTTTGTTGTTTTATTACAAGGCCTTGTTTACATACCTTGGCTCCCAATCCTGATTCTCGTCAATCACAAGATTATTTAAGCATGTTACTAACCTTTCTTTTTGTACGATTTTTTTATTTTTATTTTTCTTCACTTGACGCCCCAACCAAGGGGGAGCTACCGTCGAGGGGGAGTAAGCGATACGTGGACCATTTTTCCACATTTTATTTCTTCGATGGGTTAACTTTTTGTTTCGACAAAAAGAGGGAGAAGAAGGGAGAGATTGTTAAGTTTTACTCATCATAACATTATGTTTTGTCATCAACAAAAAGGGGGAGATTGTTAATACAAATAAACCATAAAAACGTTTATTAATATTTTGCAATCTCTTTGTGTTTTGTTGATAACAAATATAATGTTATCTTAAGTACAATAGTCATTTTTGTAAAGCATTTACATATAGTCATTTAATACAAATTGTTGTAATAAATCATTTGTTGTAATAGTTTATTATGATGGGTAAAAATCACAACCAATCGATCATATCCATAACCCATGGTATTGACCAATACCCACTTGACTAGATACATTGTACTCACTAGATACATTGTATCTAAAAGAATACACATGGACCAACCCATGACCCATAACTAAAAAACCCATGGGCAAAGAGGAGCCTCCCACGGATCCCTAGGTTTACACTAGACGGATCCCTTGTGGGAGGGATCCGTGAGATCCGGGGAACAGTGGCAAGTTTTTCTTATAAATAGAGAGTCATTTCTTCATTCTAACTCACCCATCTTCTTACTAATTCTCTCATATACTCTCATTCTCTTCTAACAAAAGATCACTTGATCTAGAGAGTACTTCTTCCTTTCTTTCTTTAGTGATTCTCATATAGGTCCTTCTCTAAGGCGAGATCACGAGCATTCTACAAGTCATCCAAGTAAGGGGTCCTTGATTGATTTGTTCCTCCACAAGATTTCTGTAGCAAAGATCTTGTATTTGATATTTCACATATTTGATGTGTAATAGTCGTGTTGGTTTGGTCCACCGTGTTACGGACTCGGTATTTAGCTTTGTACCGGAAAAAGGTGTAAGCAACGTTGTAAAGGCTTCTCCACCAAGTTGAAGGAGTTTGTTGACATAGTGCTTGAACTCTCGAGTAGGTGACTCGAGGAGTGGAGTAGGGCAAGGAAGGTGTCCTTGTAGCCGAACCACTATAAATCGGTTGTGTCATTTCTATCCCTCGCTTTACTTTATTTACTTACTTTATATTTAGATCTATACTTTCTCTACATCCATACGATTTCACATAATATCGAATATAAAGTGTTTGAAACTAACTAAAAATCGGCAAAACTATTCAACCCCCCTTCTAGTTTTTCACAGAATGTTAATTAGTATTTTTTCCATCTAAAAATAAATGTCTAGTTTTAATTTTTTAAATTCTTTTTTTTTCAACTTTAACCTTAGATATTTTTGTTTGTGTTATATAATACACGATGAAAATTATACCAGTGAAACCGAATCCATTCATATATTTTGCATCAAATATTATCTAACAAAAAAATAATAAATAATAAAAAGATAAAAAATAGTAAAGCTCAAAATTGAAAAAGAAAGATTTCAAAAAGTAAAAAATGGATATTTATTTTTAAACGGACGTAAAAAATAACAAACATGCTTCAGTTTGTTCTCATATATTGTTTAGGGCCTGTTTCTTTTCTTTTGGGAATTAAGAGCCTCATAAAGTGGTGGGTCCCCCATTCCCTTAGAGCCTCTAGTTGGGGAAGGTTATGCTTTTCTTACTCTTTGAGATACAGACGGTGTAACAAAAAATAGTGGACCCCAATCAATAAAAACCATTAATATATATGATCGGACCCACCTCTATTACCTATCAGATGATGCAAGAAAAAAAGAAACAGGCCCTTAGTTACTCATATAAATAAAAAATGTCAGCATGTATCCTTTTCACCAATGAATCAAATCAATATTGTCAATTCTTACATAATCTCGTACTATCTAGTGACGACACTCGTAAAAGCTGGTACGAGTTCAAAATAAATTCTGTTTGTAAAACATGAATCGTCATAGAGTTTGCAAAATACACACAGAGACAGGGAAATTTAACAGGGGACACACTATACATTCTCTCCCTATATTGTCACATCAAAAGGTTTTGGTCAAACCGTACAACCCGCGATGCACACCGTACAAGTCGATAATGCATCCAATGATTGAATACCCTCCCTATGAGAGGGTGTGGATAACTCACCCCATTTAACATTCTTACTCATCAAATCTTGTACTCGTTTTTAAAGTACATCATCATGTACATTATGTATTGTAAGAAACGGTGTACACTTTAATTAATATAATCAGATTCCAAGTATCAATAATAAAATTAATAGTAATTAAATGACAAAAAATTAAATAACAGACAGCGAGTAGAAGCAGAAGACAGACACTATGTAACGATAAGAAAATAAAAGAAGTAAAGGTTGGTCAAGGCTCGTGTTTAACACGATTCCCTTAAAATAGTTCACCGTATGTTTCCCACGGTACAACGTCCAAAGCTGTTGTACAGCCGCACTTGACAAAACTTGCCTGACAGATCATGGAAGCAAAGCGTGTTTCTGATCGATGAACTGCTGGAACTCGTCTGGTATGAGTTGCATTTTTTTTTATGATCAAAACTGAATGAGATTATTACTATATTTCTAGCGTAAATTTGTCTTGTAAAAATAATAGATTTGCGTATAATATTTTACACAAACATTATTCTGTAAAAACTTGTCCACTAAGTTCAATCTATTCCTAAAATAGATTTACAGAATATATGCAAAAGAATGACTCGAACTTGCAGCAAAAAGATACGCACGTAGGCAAGGTTTCGGAGCTGCATTTGTGTCCGTAGGTCGAGCGGGCTCGCATGAGTTCAAAAGCTTCGAACCCATTTTGGCTTAGAAATCCTGAAATCCGCACCCCCCCCCCAATGCACGCGCGCACGTAGGTGTTGGATTAAAACCAACAAATCAATTTGAAGGTTCATATCAAGATTCCTATATCAACTCCATTTTTGACACATTTTAGCTCATTGTGAAGCTCTCATCAAAGAGATCGCAAAGCTATCAAGAAATATAAATATATATAGCATCTTCATATATTAAATAGTGTCAAAAAATTGCAAAAACATTTTTCCAACAATCTCCCACATGAATGGAGATCGGTCGAAAACACACAAAAGTTTCAGCGAAATTTCTGCGGTTAAGTCTTGCATAGGATGGGTAGGTGTAACCCTTTGAACCTTCTTTTGTGAAATTACACTTCACACAAGACTCTCCCTGACACTGTCAAGTCCTCATAGTCGTGTTCGTTATGGTCATGAACACTAGCCTGGTTCTGCAAGAGCTCTTAGGAATTGCGCCCCTACAATTCCTTTCTAAGCGACCCCACTTCTCTCTCACATAGGTGGTTTCATCTTGAATCATTAAAAACATATTTTTTGTGATTTCATCTCGAACCATTATGCTTTATGATTTCATCCTGAATCATTAAAGCCATATGTTTAACCTCTCAACAAGTCACAATTGTTATAGGAATGGACTAGGAAGTTACAATATAAAGTAACTCCCCCACATTAACGTGACTTCCTCCATATTTCTATGATTAGGTTGCCCTATTGAACCCAGATCTTAGGATCTCCAATCAACTGGGTTTGGTTTTCCTTCATACTAAATCATTCCTTCAAGAGCTTTAGTCTTATTCCTTTAGACGACTTACTAACTAACTCTCTGCTTGAGCCTTTCGTAAGCGGATCCGCGATATTATCCTTTGACTTCACATAGTCAACTGAGATAACTCCTGTTGAGAGTAGTTGTCATATCGAATCATGTCGACGACGGATATGTCTGGACTTTCCATTATACATTATGTTATGAGCTCTGCCAATTGTCGATTGACTATCACAATGTATACTAACGGCCGTTACCGTTTTAGGCCACCTTGGTATGTCCTCTACTAATTGACGTAGCCATTCCGCCTCTAGTCTGCATTTATCTAACGCGATAAATTCTGATTCCATCGTGGACTTAGCTATAACAGTTTGCTTGGAAGACTTCCAAGATATAGTCGCCCCTCCTAGTGTAAACACATATCCACTAGTCGATCTATAATCCTTTATGTCAGATATCCAATTTGCATCACTGTATCCTTCTATAACAGCTGATGTTTATCATAATGCGGCCCATAATCGCGACTATATCTCAAATAATGAAGTACCATAGTCATAGATGTCTGATGAGTGTGTAAATACTCATCATTTTTGTACCATTTAAACTGCAAATTCATCCGAAAACACTCGAAACACATCAAAATGATCAAAATATCACAAATCGTTGTTTTATGTGTTTTAAATGCAAAAATATCAAAATCGGATGAAAAACATATCAAATTTGCAAAATTGCGCTTTAGTCCCCAAGTTTCAAAAATTGTCAAAAATAGTCCCCGAGTCAAAATTTCAAAAGAAAAATCAAGAAAGGTCCTTTTAAATCATAACTTGTCAAATTTGGTCCTTTGGTGAAAATGTAAAGTTTTGAGAAAATTACAAATTGGTCCTTCAAGTTTGCAAATTGGCGAAATGGCCCTGGAAAAATTGAAAAGGGCAACTTTGGTACTATCAACTCTTGTCAATTTCAGTCCCTGAAGCACCTTTGCAAAATTACAGGTTTGGTCCCTTGGCTTTGTGGGAATTGCACATATGGTCCTTGTGTTTTAAACTTACCAAATGGACCCTTTATTACCTTTGGCCCAAACTTATTACCCAATCCAATCCCTGGCCCAACAAATTACCCGGTTTTAACCCGAAACAAACCCACCATTATTATTAAAAATCCGGTCAAACCCATTTGACTCGCCCTTTCCCTCTCCTTCACGGGTTACCCACCTCCCCATCATCACATAACCTGCAAAAACCAGGCTTTCCTTCCCCACCACCTTTTCCACCTTATCACTCCACCCACACCAAACATCCAAGAAACAATGATTACATCCTCTCCTAACAACTCAACTGTCTCCACTATTAAAACCTTTTTCCGCCAAAATGAAATCGATGGCCACAACTCACTTAATCGATCCAAGGGCCTCAAAAGCGGTGGGATTTGATGAGAGAGAGTGAGAAGTGTTTGGGTATAAAAGGAGCAATGAGAAGCAGTTTAGGGGTAGTTAGTTAGTTTTTAGTAAATAGTTAGTTTTTAGTCATTTGAGCATCCTTTCATTTTCTTTAGCTTGTATCAGTTGTTACATTTCCTTTGAACGTTTTTCTTATTCAAGTCAGTTTAATTTCAGTGTTGTATTGAGTACATTGTATTCTGTTTTCAAGTTTAGTGAAATTCACTCTTTGGATAAAATTACTTGTTCTTTATTTCATCACTGTTAAATGCTAGTTAGAGCAACTAATGAGTTTTGTTAATGTACCTCAAATTTATTCTTAGTTTGTTATTTGTTTACTCTCAAGCAAAATTTCAAAGTGATAAGAAATTAGTTGAAATAGAAAATTAGTTCCATTTCAGTTTTATGCTTTCAAGTAGCTCATGCTATTGTTTCTCTAAGGTCACTTAAGCTTTTCATAGCTTTTAGTGGACTTATCACTTGTTTAAGCTCAACGTCCAATCAAAATTTCAAAACAAATCAATAAAGGTCGAAATGGAGCTCGGTTGGATTTGGAAATGGAATATGGTAGATGCATTGTTGAGGTTTGGATTGGATTAGCTTAGCTCAAGATGGTTATAGCTCAAATTCAAGGTACATTATAGTGAGACAATTTGTGAATGCTCTATCTCTTTTCATTTATATATTTTTTTTTTAGAACCCGCATTGTTAGTTTAAGCTTAGGATGGATAGTTATAGCTAAAGTTTTAGTGTAATTTAGGTGTGCGCTTATTGCATTTAGTAGTCATTTCACATAATCAACCTAGGTTTATCATTGCGAGATTAGATCCTTGATTTAGAATTAGTAAGTAGCATATAGGCAATTAGGAGCGTGTTTGGGTCAAATGGTTTGACTGAGTTGAAGGGATTGTTTGAGGTTACTCTTTGTTGCAGTTTACTCTAATATGTGTATTAAGGTCATTCAGTGCACACTTTTGCATCCTAGAATACTTAAAGTCAAAATTGCATGAAAACTTTTCTAGTACTCAGACCTGTTGGAATTCAGCTTCTGTCATCAGCTCAAATAGGTTTAGAATCAGTTTAGCAAGGTTGCTATAGTTGCATTACAGCTTATCTCATCTTATTCTATCCTTGATTTGCTTCTGAATCTCATATAAGTCAAACTTCTTGTCTGTCATTAAAAGTCAAAATCATGTCAAATGTCCAGTTTTTGCATAACTTGCAGAGATTGCACTGTGTTCATTTTAAGTAGTTTAGGTTTGATGTTTGGCACATTTGCAGTTAGCCAGGTGGACTTTAAGACCACATTTGTAGTTTTAGCTTTAGCTTATTGAATAAGTAGTTAGAGTAGCTTAAACATAGCTTTCCTGTTACTGTTCTGCTCATCAGCTTGCTGTTCTTGTTTTGCCGCTTTTTGTTTTGATCATAACTTGCTCATTTCTAGTCGTAATTAGCTGTAACTTTGGACTTGTGTTCTCTGCCTGGTAGACTTGAGATCTCCACTGCTGGTTTTCCCTTTTGCTTATTGGATAAGCCAATGCAAGAGCTAGAACGATGGGGTTTGATTCAATTTGCTTATATGGCGCTTTAGCTTAATCACTTGGTAGATGCTTATTTAGGTGTTAGAATTAGCTAAAACCTGTTGCTTTAGAGTATTTTAGATATAGTTTAGCTTATTTGATCAGTTGGTGTACTTTTGTGCTTGTTAGCTTATTCCTTATTGCTTATTTCCTAGTCATTTACACAGCAGCTTAAGATTCTTCCACATAAGCTCTAGTTTTCATATTTTTCTCTGTCTTAGGATAATGTTTTAGAATTTCCCTGCAATTTTCATAATTTTTAGACACTGTTCACTATTTTTCTTAATTAAAATAGTTTTTAATCATTTTTAAATAGCCTTTAATTGCAATTAATTGAGAAAAAGTTCCAAAAAATAATTTTTCAATTTTAATAGTTTAAGATAAATATAAAAAACATAAAAATATTTTTCCTATTTTCTCCTTTTATTTGGTATTTTCATAATTTAAATTAGATTTAAATAGTTTAAAATTCATAAAAAATAGAAAAATAATCAGAAAAATACAAAAATAGTTTTGAAAATTCTAGTTTGATATTTTAGACTTTTCCATTTCATAATTTTATTTTTCTAGCTTTATTTCCTATCTTCTTGTATTTTAGGTAATTATTAAATAGTTTAAAATAGTTTTTAATTAATAATAATTAGATAATTAGTTATAAAAATAATTTTCCTTTTCTATAAATTTTCTTATATCATTAGGATTGTAAAATGTATTTTCATATTTTTAGGATTTATATTGTGTAAGTTTCACGTTTTATTTTGTACGTTTACGTTATTTTTATTTAAACGTAAGTTTTTAGTTTTTGGTTTTAAACGTTCATCACTTTAAAAATAGTGATAGCGTTTATTTAATAGATTTTATCTTTTTAATTTTCTTTAATTTGCATTTAAGGCGTTTTTAATTTGTTGGCTTTTTCCTGTAGTTATAATAATCATCAATCTCCTTTTCCGTCCAAATCTCCCGATCACTAAACGTTTGATAATCCATTGCATAGCTCGCTGGGACATAACGACCCGGGGAAACACTATACTCCTCGATCTTCATTGATTTCGTGTTAAGCGGTTTTAGGTTTTCTTACGCTTGCGTGAGAGAACTTGATTCTCGCATGGATCAAATTTTAGCGCCACCGCGGGAGTCGTGGCGATTATCTTACGCTTAGCGATTAGTGATTTGGATATTCACTCTTTGTCTATACCATCTGTATATGTTCATATTTTCTTTATCAAAAATCCAAAAGATTTTCATTCTTTGTTTTACATCATGTTTTCAAAAATACCAAAAATATTCATCTTTACCCTCTCACATCTTTGATTCTTCATCCCTACCCTCCGAAAACCTTTGATTCTTTCTATGTCTTATCCTCACCCTCTTGGTTGTCAATGGTGTGGTAGTCCTTATAATGGTGGCAATTGCCCCGGTTGTGGCATGGTGGAATCGGAAAGCGGGTCTGCCTATAACCAAGATCCCTATTCCTACCATAACACGATCGATTTATTCCATCGGCTACCACACCGTGAGACTCAGCAGCTTTCTTGTTGTGAGTACTATGGTGGTTCACATTCCGATTCGATTGTCAATTAGGAAACACGCTTGT
This sequence comes from Chrysanthemum lavandulifolium, assembly GCA_022545495.1. NCBI lineage: Eukaryota > Viridiplantae > Streptophyta > Magnoliopsida > Asterales > Asteraceae > Chrysanthemum > Chrysanthemum lavandulifolium. Next base: position 266,491,742 of record CM040243.1, on the reverse strand, counting down.
CTATGAGCGGGTTCACGATAACGATTATGACTACAACACATACCACTCACAACCACATCGGTTTCTTGTTGTGAGTATTGTGGAGGTCCTCACTCTAGCTCGGATTGTCAAACAAGGAATCCATTTCCTTGTAACAATTACGACTCTTCATATCAAGACCAACCTCCACAGTACCAAATGATTCAAGCGACTCTCATGAAACTACAAATGCACCTTCTATCTTTTCGGAGTTATTAAAAGAACTTAAGGAGGAGTCACTATGTCCTCCCAAAATAATCCAAATGAAAAATCCATCAAGAATTGTTAGGCGAAGAACAGTCGCTAAATTAGATTCCCAGTTGCCGGTGAAAACTCTATTAGGGAATTAATTAAAATACAAAAGCGACCAAATCTAGCTCTCGATTCCGTTTATTCACGATGACGGTGATGATGAGGATACACTTGATATCCTTCAATTCTATAAATATTCATCAAGCTCATCGGTTGATATCCCAACAGCTTGAGATTTCATCTCAAACAAGCGCTATCACACCAAGCTCCCACTCACTCTCGAACATGGGGATGAGCATCTTGACACTGTTCACGAAAAGGAATCGGACGAATTCATAAAGTCTAGTGTTGAGAACCTTGTCCCAATCCCAAGAGAGTCACGAGGAATTCTCGAGCATCCGTGTGATATTCCTTTCCTCTTGAGTGTTCTCAAGATCATTTTGAAACTTTCTCCGATCTTGGCAACGATTGTGCTTCCTATGGAGACATCGAGTACGTTGAGGCATCACTTCCACAATCGATGTCGACCCCTTCTTGAGGAGTTCTCCGGTGAACTCACTCACATCAATCCACTCTTTGATTTCAAGCCGATCCGGGAGGCGAAAGTCTCATTAATAATGATCGATCACTCACTTCTTATCCTAACAATCCAAATGAGAATGTTGATCACTTTGTTCCCGAAACATTCAAAGCTACTTTCACCAATCCTCTATTTGAATTCGACTCCGAATTCACTTCAATTTCTGAGAATCCACTCTTTGATACTCAGATTGAGGATAATGATGAGCCCACTATGGAACAAGAGTTCACAATTTCACCTCATGTGAATGATTCTCTTCATAAAGAGTTCTCCGGTGAACTCTCTCATGACATATCTCCTCCGGAACATGATCATTTCTACTTTGATCTTGAGGATGATATTTGCTCGGAGGAAGGTGTACTCTACGATACGAGTTTGCTTATCAATGATACAACCCTCACCCTTCCTCCCGATATGTCTACATTTGAGGATGAGGAATGGATCCTGATTGTTATCAAAATCTTTCTTCCTTTCCTCAAATATCTTGTGATTTCCCTTCATCTTCACTCCTTCGGGAATGAAGACACTATCTTTGATCCCGGCATTTTCATTTATCATTTGTGAGCCGGTTCTATGTATATCTCATCGGTGTAGAACTTTCACGTGCTTCAAATGTTTGTCCAAACATCTTGAATGAAAGTCCGATGGAGATTGTTTCTTCCACTTTGCTTCCCCATGAACCAATGAATTGGGTCGAGTCAAGCTAGCGACTGAAATCAAAAACAATAGCACACACTATATGGGTTTTCACCCATATTTACGCCTTCTCACCCTTTCTACCACCTAAGTGTGGGGTGGCCCTACGAGTTATATATATATATATATCTTCTAAAAAAAAAAAAAAAAAAAAAAAAAATCTTTATAAATAATGGCCGTAATATTTCCCTTTCACGTTCTTTGTTTCGGCATAACCGCGGTACTTTGAATATTGAGGGCAATATTCATTTCTAAGTGTGGGGGAATTCTCGCGAATTTTGTCATATATTATCTACCCAATTCCCGTTTTGGCCAAAATTTTTTTTTTTTTTTTGTAAGTGTTTACACTTTCTCATTTGGTTATCGATCCGCCATGTACGTAAGACAAAAGGATTAGCTAATCCAGAGCAAACGGCTCTTGGTAAAGATATCTCAAATCCGTTTATATGGCTTGCAATTTGCCCAAAATTGTATGGTTCTCGACTCACCATATCCTAAAAAGTGAAGAGTTGGCTAGCCCGCAAGATTATGGCTTGTGGTAAAGGCGATGGAAAATCCATAATTGGTAATCGACTCACCAAAAATAATATTGATAATTTATCTAAGAGTTGACTAGTCCGGAAGGGTGCGGCTTCGGTAAAGACAAATCAAATCCGTTGAAAGTCGGTGGTTTGCTCAAAATCACATGGTTATCGGTGTACCATGGTTCTTACTTGAACTGAAACATTTGGCTACTCCGAAGTAATGGCTTTTGGTAAAGAGTTTAAAATCCATTATGTTTTCTCAAATCATTGCTAGGGACTAGCAATATCTCGATGTGGGGATTGATGAGTGTGTAAATACTCATCATTTTGTACCATTTAAACGCAAATTCATCCGAAAACACTCGAAACACATCAAAATGATCAAAATATCACAAATCGTTGTTTTATGTGTTTTAAATGCAAAAATATCAAAATCAGATGAAAAACATATCAAATTTGCAAAAATTGCAGTTTTAGTCCCCCAAGTTTCAAAAATTGTCAAAAATAGTCCCTGAGTCAAAATTTCAAAAGAAAAATCAGCAAAGGTCCTTTTTAAATCATAACTTGTCAAATTTGGTCCTTTGGTGAAAAATGTAAAAGTTTTGAGAAAATTACAAATTGGTCCTTCAAGTTTGCAAATTGGCAGAAATGGCCCCTGGAAAAATTGAAAAGGGCAACTTTGGTACTATCAACTCTTGTCAATTTCAGTCCCTGAAGCACCTTTGCAAAATTACAGGTTTGGTCCCTTGGCTTTGTGGGAATTGCACATATGGTCCTTGTGTTTTAAACTTACCAAATGGACCCTTTATTAACTTTGGCCCAAACTTATTACCCAATCCAATCCCTGGCCCAACAAATTACCCGGTTTTAACCCGAAACAAACCCACCATTATTATTAAAAATCCGGTCAAACCCATTTGACTCGCCCTTTCCCTCTCCTTCACGGGTTACCCACCTCCCCATCATCACATAACCCGCAAAACCAGCTTTCCTTCCCCACTCACCTTTTCCACCTTATCACTCCACCCACACCAAACATCCAAGAAACAATGATTACATCCTCTCCTAACAACTCAATCTGTCTCCACTATTAAAAACCTTTTTCCCGCCAAAAATGAAATCGATGGCCACAACTCACTTAACTGATCCAAGGGCCTCAAAAGCAGCTGGGATTTGATGAGAGAGGAGTGAGAAGTGTTTTGGGTATAAAAAGGAGCAATGAGAAGCAGTTTAGGGGGTAGTTAGTTAGTTTTTAGTAAATAGTTAGTTTTTAGTCATTTGAGCATCCTTTCATTTTCTTTAGCTTGTATCAGTTGTTACATTTCCTTTGAACGTTTTTCTTATTCAAGTCAGTTTAATTTCAGTGTTGTATTGAGTACATTGTATTCTGTTTTCAAGTTTAGTGAAATTCACTCTTTGGATAAAATTACTTGTTCTTTATTTCATCATTTGTTAAATGCTAGTTAGAGCAACTAATGAGTTTTGTTAATGTACCTCAAATTTATTCTTAGTTTGTTATTTGTTTACTCTCAAGCAAAATTTCAAAGTGATAAGAAATTAGTTGAAATAGAAAATTAGTTCCATTTCAGTTTTATGCTTTCAAGTAGCTCATGCTATTGTTTCTCTAAGGTCACTTAAGCTTTTCATAGCTTTTAGTGGACTTATCACTTGTTTAAGCTCAACGTCCAATCAAAATTTCAAAACAGTCAATAAAGGTCGAAATGGAGCTCAGTTGGATTTGGAAATGGAATATGGTAGATGCATTGTTGAGGTTTGGATTGGATTAGCTTAGCTCAGTATGGTTATAGCTCAAATTCAAGGTACATTATAGTGAGACAATTTGTGAATGCTCTATCTCTTTTCATTTATATATTTTTTTTTAGAACCTGCATTGTTAGTTTAAGCTTAGGATGGATAGTTATAGCTAAAGTTTTAGTGTAATTTAGGTGTGCAGTTTATTGCATTTAGTAGTCATTTCACATAATCAACCTAGGTTTATCATTGCAGTAGATTAGATCCTTGATTTAGAATTAGTAAGTAGCATATAGGCAATTAGGAGCAGTGTTTGGGTCAAATGGTTTGACTGAGTTGAAGGGATTGTTTGAGGTTACTCTTTGTTGCAGTTTACTCTAATATGTGTATTAAGGTCATTCAGTGCACACTTTTGCATCCTAGAATACTTAAAGTCAAAATTGCATGAAAACTTTTCTAGTACTCAGACCTGTTGGAATTCACACAGCTTCTGTCATCAGCTCAAATAGGTTTAGAATCAGTTTAGCAAGGTTGCTATAGTTGCATTACAGACTTATCTCATCTTATTCTATCCTTGATTTGCTTCGAATCTCATATAAGTCAAACTTCTTATCCGTCATTAAAAGTCAAAATCATGTCAAATGTCCGGTTTTGCATAACTTGCGAGATTGCACCGTGTTCATTTAAGTAGTTTAGGTTTGATGTTTGGCACATTTGCGATTAGCCGGTGGACTTTAAGACCACATTTGTAGTTTTAGCTTTAGCTTATTGAATAAGTAGTTAGAGTAGCTTAAACATAGCTTTCCTGTTACTGTTCTGCTCATCAGCTTGCTGTTCTTGTTTTGCCGCTTTTTGTTTTGATCATAACTTGCTCATTTCTAGTCGTAATTAGCTGTAACTTTGGACTTGTGTTCTCTGCCTGGTAGACTTGAGATCTCCACTGCTGGTTTTCCCTTTTGCTTATTGGATAAGCCAATGCAAGAGCTAGAACAGTAGGGTTTGATTCAATTTTGCTTATATGGCAGTTTAGCTTAATCACTTGGTAGATGCTTATTTAGGTGTTAGAATTAGCTAAAACCTGTTGCTTTAGAGTATTTTAGATATAGTTTAGCTTATTTGATCAGTTGGTGTACTTTTGTGCTTGTTAGCTTATTCCTTATTGCTTATTTCCTAGTCATTTACATGACTTTAAGATTCTTCCACATAAGCTCTAGTTTTCATATTTTTCTCTGTCTTAGGATAATGTTTTAGAATTTCCCTGCAATTTTCATAATTTTTAGACACTGTTCACTATTTTTCTTAATTAAAATAGTTTTTAATCATTTTTAAATAGCCTTTAATTGCAATTAATTGAGAAAAAGTTCCAAAAAATAATTTTTCAATTTTAATAGTTTAAGATAAATATAAAAAACATAAAAAATATTTTTCCCTATTTTTCTCCTTTTATTTGGTATTTTTCATAATTTAAATTAGATTTAAATAGTTTAAAATTCATAAAAAATAGAAAAATAATCAGAAAAATACAAAAATAGTTTTGAAAATTCTAGTTTGATATTTTAGACTTTTCCATTTCATAATTTTATTTTTCTAGCTTTATTTCCTATCTTCTTGTATTTTAGGTAATTATTAAATAGTTTAAAATAGTTTTTAATTAATAATAATTAGATAATTAGTTATAAAAATAATTTTCCTTTTCTATAAATTTTCTTATATCATTAGGATTGTAAAAATGTATTTTTCATATTTTTAGGATTTATATTGTGTAAGTTTCACGTTTTATTTTGTACGTTTACGTTATTTTTATTTAAACGTAAGTTTTTAGTTTTTGGTTTTAAACGTTCATCACTTTAAAAATAGTGATAGCGTTTATTTAATACATTTTATCTTTTTAATTTTCTTTAATTTGCATTTAAGGCGTTTTTAATTTGTTGGCTTTTTCCTGTAGTTATAATAATCATCAATCTCCTTTTCCGTCCAAATCTCCCGATCACTAAACGTTTGATAATCCATTGCATAGCTCGCTGGGACATAACGACCCGGGGAAACACTATACTCCTCAGATCTTCATTGATTTCGTGCTTAAGCTGTTTTAGGTTTTCTTACGCTTGCGTGAGAGAACTTGACGGTTCTGCGCGGATCAATGTCCAATGTGCACAGATTGGATTACTAGTATACCTACTTAGCCTGCTAACAACAAATGCCAATTCAGGTCGGGTACATGTCATTAAGTACATTAACATGCCAATAATTCTTGAATTCTCTAATTGGGCAACACCTACGCCTCTATTTTTATATAGATGCTTATTGGTGTCAATTGAAGTTTTAGCTAGGCCGGAATTACCCGCATTGTGAGTATTAAGAATTTTTTCCACATAATGTGCATTTTGAGTTCGTATGATCTTTATTCCAAGGATCACATCAGCCAAACCGATATCCTTCATGTCAAACTTTGATTTCAACATGTCTTTAGTAGATTTGATCATCTTGTCGTTACTGCTAACAGAAGCATATCATCAACAGATAAACACAAGATTACATATCCACTATTTTTGTCTTTTATATAAACACACTTATCGCATTCATTAATTTTGAATCCACTCTCTAGCATGGCGTGGTCAAATTTTTGATGCCATTGTTTGGGAGCTTGCTTTAAGCCATATAATGACTTAACAAGCCTACAAACTTTGTTCTCTTATCCAGGAGCCATGAAATCCTCAGGTTGGTTCATGTAGATTTCTTCTTCTAAATCTTCGTTTAGAAAAGTTGTTTTCACATCCAATTGGTGATCTTTCAAATTTCTTAAAGCGGCAATAGCAAGTACAATCCTGATCGAGGTTATTCGCGTAACAAGCGAATATGTATTGAAGTAATCTAGACCTTCTCGTTGCTTAAATCCTTTGACTACCAATCTTGCTTTGTACTTGTCAATGGTTCCATCGGCTTTCATCTTCTTCTTAAAGATCCATTTATAGTCTAGTGGTTTACAACCAGGATGTAAATCTACAAGCTTCCAAGTATGATTTTGTAAAATAGAATCTTTTTATCTTTTAATGGCTTCTTTCCATTGAGGCCCTTCTAAGGAAGTAACCGCCTCTCGGTATGAAGTAGGTTCGTTTTCAACCATAAAAGAAACAAAATCAGATCCAAATGATTTCTCGGTTTTTGCCCTTTTGCTTCTTCCAGGTTCAACCTCTTCTTCCTCAGTTTGATCTTGTCGTTGATTTTGGAGATCATTATATGCTTGTTGTCTCTTATCTTGGACAACTTTGTCATCTATTCTAGATGAACTTCCAGTTTTCTTCGTTAAACAAGGAAATATAGTTTCAAAGAATGAAGCATTCATTTATTCCATTAATCTACCCTTTTGTATATCCCGATTTTTTGAATCATTTACAATGAAACGATAAGAACTGTTATTCTTAGCGTATCCAATGAATATACAATCCACAAATTTAGGTCCAATCTTTTGGGCCTTGGAAGTCGGTATAGCTACCTTTGCTAGACACCCCCACAGTCGTAAGTACTGATATAATGGCTTTCTTTCCATCCATAATTCATAAGGGGTCTCTTTTTTTCCTTATGAGGCATCTTATTTAAAAGATAAGTAGCCGTTAGAATGGCTTCCCCCATAAGTCCTGGCTTAGACCAGAACTTATCAATATGGCATTAACCATTTCTTTCAAGGTACGGTTCTTACTTTCGGCAATACCGTTTTGTTGAGGTGAATAGGGATCAGTGAACTCGTGTATGATTCCATGTTTCGCACATAGATCAGCGAATGGAGACACATATTTACCTCCTCTATCACTTCGTAGCACCTTGATTTTCTTACTAAATTGATTCTCAACTTCGTTTTTGTATAGAACAAACCTGTCTATAGTTTCATCTTTACTTTTTAGTAAGTAAACATAGCAATACTTTGTACAATCATCAATAATCGTGATAAAGTACTTTTTGCTACCTTTTGTGGGTAGTGATTTCAAATCAGATATGCCAGTGTGTATCATATCAAGTGGTTCGGTTTTGCTACCTTTTTGCTACTTTTTGCTACCTTTTGTAAGTTTGGCTTCAACACAAGTTTCACATTTGTATTTTGAATCAATATGGAAATTAGGTATGCAATTATATTTAATCAAACGACGCATTGAATTAAAATTTACATGTCCAAAACGACCATGCCACATATTAGAAGACTCAATCAAGTAAGCAGAAGAATTCATTTTATTGATATCATTCTTAACAACCATTACATTAAGCTTAAACATACCATTCAGGGCATATCCTCTACCAACATACATTTGATTCTTAGAAAGAACAAACTTATCAGACTCAAAAGCAAGACAAAAACCAAACTTGTTCAACAGCCAACCAAACACAAGATTCTTACGAATCTCTGGAACATACAAGACATTAGTCAACTTGAGCTCTTTCTCGGATGTCATCTTCAAGATTACATCTCCTTCACCCTTGATATCGCGAGCTGAGTTGCCCATGTACGCTTCTCTCCACTATCAACCGCTCGAAAGAGTGAAACATACTCTTATAAGTACACACATGACGGTAGCCCCAGTGTCAACCTACCATTCCACATTGTTGGAACCTACCAAGTTAACCCGGAGATCATGGCAATGACGTCGGACACCATAACAATCATGTCCATATTATCATTCACCATATTAGCACGGTGTGGAGTCACCGCTTGACATCTTGCGATTAGCGACACGGTAACTGGTGGTCACGTTGAAACACACCCTTGGAACTTCGTTTCACAATTGCAGCTTTAGGAGTAAGGTACTCAGACTTCCCTTTGATCTTCTTGTCATTCTTTCCTTTTCCTTTGCCTCTACCTTTGACATTGGACTTTGAAGATGACGAAGCATGCTCAACCATATTTGCCTTGTCAGAATCAGGCGTATAAGTGTTTTCCTGAGCCATCTTGTTGTCCTCTTCAATACGAAGACGAACAACCAAGTCTCCAACACTCATCTCCTTTCGCTTATGCTTCATGTAGTTCTTAAATTCTACCCAGCTTGGAGGCAACTTTTCAATGATAGCAGCAACTTGAAAAGTTTTACTCAAAGTCATTCCCTCGGCATGAATATCGTGTAGCAAAACCTTCAGATCTTGAACCTGACTCATCACGTTCTTTTAATCATCCATCTTTTAATCCAAAAAATGAGCTACCACGAACTTCTTTGTACCAGCATCCTTAGTTTTGTACTTGTGTTCCAATGACTCCGATAATTCTTTGGCAGTCTTGGTCTTGGTCTTACAGTACACGTTGTACAAAGAGTCCACCAAACCATTCAGAACATAGTTGATTAGAGGATTGACCTTCTGTAGGAGGTTCCATATGAGGTGGATTCTCTTTGTACAAGGCTTGAACAGCCTGTTGATTAGAGGATTGAACTTATGTAGGAGGTTCCATATGAGGTGGATTTTTTAAGAACCGCGCAAGGTACAAAGTAGTAAGATAGAAGAACATCTTCTCTTTCCACCTCTTAAAATTCTGCCCATTGAATTTCTCTCGTTTCTCAGCATGATTAGCAATCGTGTTAGTAATTGACGCACCAGTTACGTTCACAGGAGTATTCACATGAGGGGTAGTGGTGTTTGTCATCCTAAAAAATTACCAAACACAAACGGTTGAGTCAACTGTTATAAATATCTGTATCTAAGAAATTCAATCGTGATTTCTGTTAACTTGTACCGAATATGCTTCAAAGAAACTCAATCTTGGTTTCAATGAATCTAGGTTTAAGTTAATGACCAAAGTAAATAGATCAGTTTAATAGAAACTCAATCTTGGTTTGAAATAAAGTAATAAACTGATAAAATTAATTGCTTAAAAATCATTTTAGATCTGTACACCAAATCTGCAAATTAAAATCATGTTTAGAAAACTGGTTTTCCAAAGAAACTCAATCCTAGTTTCGACAGAAAAACAGTTTGTGTATGAAATCTGTTAATTAATAATGAATCTGGTTATACAAAAAGTGTTTTAATTCTGTTAAACCGAATCTGTTTTATGACTGTGGAAAATGGTGTACACTTTAATTAATATAATCAGATTCCAAGTATCAATAATAAAATTAACAGTAATTAAATGACGAAAATTAAATAATGATGAATGACAGGAGTAGAAGCGTAAGATGACACTATGTAACGATAAGAAAATAAAAGCAGTAAAGGTTGGTCGAGGCTCGTGTTTAACACGATTCCCTTAAAACAGATTCGTCGTCTGTTTCCCAGGGTACAACGTCCAAAGATGTTGTACAGCCGGACTTGACAATACTTGCCTGAAAGATCACAGAAGCAAAGCGTGTTTCTGATCGATGAACTGCTGGAACTCGTCTGGCATGAGTTGCGTTTTTCTGGATGATCAAACCTGAATGAGACTATGACTATATTTATAACGTATATTTGTCTTGTTCTTCAAGACTAAATATTAGTCATAATAAACTGAATCTGTCATTAATAATAACAGATTTGCGTATAATATTTTACACAAACATTACTGTGTAAAAACTTGAACTTGCAGCAAAAAGATACGCACGTAGGCGAGGTTTTGGAGCTGCATTCGTTTTCGCAGGTCGTGCAGGCTCGCATGAGTTCAGAAGTTTTGAACCCATTTTGGCCTAGAAATCCTAAAATCTGCAGCTTCCTCCCCATGCGCGTACGCACGTAGGTGTTGGAGTAAAACCAACGAATCAATTTGAAGGTTCATATCAAGATTCCTATATAAACAAACTTTCATTTCTTGTTTTGGGCGATGTGAGATACTCTCACTTTTCCATTTTTTTGTGTTTCAAGTGCCTCACTTTGAGACATGATATCTCATTCATATCAACTTCATTTTTTTTTTCTTCTAAGGTGGGAGAGATTGTTGATTCCGACAATGATGAAGATGAGGTTGTGAATACTTTTGATAAATCAATGAACCTATTTGGTGGTTGTCATAATCTTGAAGATGATTATGATGACTATGCGGATCAGGTCTACGATCTTCCAGGGAATTTATGACACGTATGGTATGAAACTCCAAGGCCTTGGTAGGAAGTAATTTTGTTTTAATAGGAGTCTAATGATATCTTTTGAGTGGTGCTTTATTTTCTTGTTTAGAGAATATGAAGTATCTTGTTATGTAAACTTTTCCGCATATGTAACGGGCTGAGATATGAGATTCATCCATATCCTTTGTACTTAAACGTTTTTTGGAGTAATATATTTACCGGGTCTTTGACCTTTTACCAAAAAAAAAATAAACAAAATAACTTCATTTTTGACACATTTTAGCTCGTTGTAAAGCTCTCGTCAAAGAGAACGCAAAGCTACCAAAAAATATAAATATATATAACATCTACATATATTAAATAGTGTCAAAAAATTACAAAAAACCATTTTGCAAAAACAATTTTCCTAACATGAATCAATGTATGTATTTCGCTCGTTCTGCTAATTGATGTTTTAGTAATTATATTGTTGTTCGTGGATTAGCTTTTCACTTAAAGTGCATTAGAAATCCATAAGATGAAATGGTGTAAGGTAGTAACATTCAAATCTATTAGTTAACTCGTATACATAGTGATAAATAAATATTTGACATTTAAGAAAAAAATCGCAACTAAATAATCTCTTTCTAATGCCTTTACAAAAATTAATCTCTTTTCAAGGATAAGTTTAACATAGAATATAGTGATTAAAGAATTTCATAGGATTAGATCGTAATCTAGAATTTGTGTTATTTTAGTGGCCAAGTATTTCAAACTCCAAACTTATCCTTTTTGACTAAAAAGATTTTTTCTAATATATATTCAACCCATTCAAAAGAACTTAAACATTAACTTTTTATTTCTTTTAAGTTAAGAATTAATTATAATTCACTTAACCAGAAAATTATACCGTAAGCAAGTCAAAGAAACAAACGATATCTATTTTCCACACTTGCATTTTATTCCTTTGCCTCCTGCCAAAATTGACTACCAATTTAAGAATCAAATAGAATGATAGCATACCCACCCACGTAACCAAGACCCATCGAGAGTGTCTAATAAAAAGACAATAAAAAAGTAAAACCCGAAACCCGAGTTTTTTGTTAGATAATTGTAATTCTAAAAAATATATACACGAAGGTGGTACTTTCTAAAATAAATACAATATAATGTATCTTCCCCTTTCTTTTCTTTTACATACATATATTCAACATCTAGATTACTAGATACAAAGATTTTATTCATTCCTTGTGTTTTGCATGCAAAAATATTTCAAATCTTTCCTCCCAGTTGTTAAAAGATTAGAGGCACAAGTTTGCGATTTGATGATTATTCTAGGAAGATGATATCTCGAGCTTGGTGTTATTCATGAGGTTTTTAAGTAGGAGATAAAACTTATTTTATGATTTTATGATTAGAGACTATCACAGCTATACAAACAAAAAAACTTGAACGAGCACTATATGTTAACAGCCTAACAAGTAGTGAATTGAGAAGCCGCAAAGGTCGATTTGGGTGTACCATCTCGGTCAATCTAGTAACTTCGGTTTCCCCTATTCTCAAATCATATCGGGTGAATTATTTTACGAATCGAATTCGCAAAAGTTAGTTTAATTTGGACGGTTTGAGAGTTTGAGAACAATTTTTTTTGCTAAAGTTAAAAGATGAATCATGTTTGAAACGATAGTCATATATTTGAGCATGCGGAATCTCATGAAACATACCCAATATTATTTGGTTTGATAATTGTATTTATTTGGTTTAATCGGGAAAGGAAAAGAACAAGTGTTACATTGAGTTTTCTATGTGCAAGCGAGGAAAGAGAGCAAAATGTTTTATATTGTAAATAAATTTAGAAGTACAACATTTATGTATTTATTTTCCTAAACAACTACTACGGTGTGATAAAAAAAACTCCCCGAAACCCACATTGATCAAAATAGAGTCTAAAAATAAGAGACCTCACAGACCACGACACTAAAAAGAAACGCCTCACCCAACTTGGTGAAGACTACGGGTATGTTTGACGTGAAACGGTATGGAGTTTTTTCGGGCGGTGAGCAATGAGCATTTTAATTTTTAGTGGTCGTTTGGCAAAAAAACGTTGTGGCTATTTTTTTAAAAATGTTAATTCTTCAATGCTTGTCTAAGAAGCGGTTAGCTATCATTATTTTTTCACTGCTACTGCCCACAACTACCGTCCACTCATACTGCTCACCCTACGGCTACTTTTAACAAACACACTACGCATCAAATCTCTTAAACTCCTTTGATATCTTGATATGGAATCAAAATCTTCTTCCGATTCACCAATTGAAGCTGGATATCCTCAACAAAATTTTCAACCTTGGAAGATATGGTTTCATGCTTAACGAATATCAACCAAATTCGTCTAGTTATAGTACATGCTGAAACTCTAATCTCGATTATGATCAACCCCCCAATTACAAGTCATGTGATAAAACCATTAAGATCGTCATAGTTTTGTTATCTATATGAAACTAAATCTACATTTGCATATCTACAATCTACATGTATACCAGAGGTAGAAACATTAAAAGTTTGTAAAAAATTGCACATATTTGTAAAAAGAGCTAAATCTATTAACTGACTCTGTGTTCGTGACTAATATACCGCTATAAATAGATAATCCGTCATTGCGTTTAGTAGTTTCATTTTTTATTTACAATTGTATATTTGTATATAAGAGTTTGAGAAGAAAAGTGTGAGCATGTTAGGATATGATTCGCATGCACTATACTTGATACGAATAATGAGAAAGTGGCAATGAGCTATAGTAGTACTCGATCTGTACCCAAGTTATTCTAGTTTATTGTCCTTGAAGGGTGGTGAACGTTGGTTTTTAGGTGAGAACTATCGAATTTTTTTTAACATATAATGAGTATTTTCCGCCACCAGAATCACATGCACCTGCACTCAATATTTGATCAGATTACTTAAACTAACACAAATTAGCAGACCTTGTGATAAGTTGGTATGTTTTGTAAGATCTTATGTCTAATCAACGTATATATACACAAGAAATTGGAGCCTACTATAGGTGAGTACATTAAATTATCCACTGGTTCTGTAAATCGTGGTGGAATGAGGAATGCTAACCAATGTGATGATGCTACTTAAAAGTAATATTCCCACAAACTCTATGCTAAAATTTACATATAATTGTACTTTTCGCTTCAAACAATATAATCCTTATATGGTAAAAGTTAAGACACATAATTATTAATGAAAATACGGAGCAGAAACTTTATACGTAGGTACCTATACTATTCAATTCATAGGTATTACTTGTGAGCAAGTAATCTCGATCTACTGCTCCATTTATCAAGACAAGAAACTTGAAGGACCGAAGTTGCATATTACATTCTTAATAACCGATTAGCAGTTATTTTCAGAACCAACATGTCGTTTGGACATGCCCTTTAGAAACCTATATATAGTTGTAAATGTTACAGAATTCATTAGAAGACATATTGACAAGTTATTCATATATTGCAATTTCGTTATAATTTGTTTACTCATATCGGGACCAACATTTGGCATCAAGAGCCTTGTCTATACACTCGTTACATCGATACAACCATCATCCTAAAACACAAAAATCCGAACCAGAAAACCAGAAACAATTCTGTTGATTAACGAGTACAAAACAAAAACCAGAAACTCTTGAACGAGAAAGAAGGAACCTCAGAAAACGTCTAGACGCGCTGAAACTTTGTTTCAGGAAGAAGAAGACGCAACGTATCATCATACATACGCTGCCTGGATAGCTTGATAACGCAAGGAAAGTAGTGCACGACCGTACTTGTGTAAGAAATTGCATTCGACAAGCCACCAAATTGTGGTGACTTGGTATTTTCTGTTGGTTTGATTCTGGACGCAACGAGAACAAGACAAAGGAAACTTTGTTTAAATTATTGGCGTTCAATCATACAACGAGAAAAACAGCCCTTTGTCGAGACAAAAGTGGAGAAGAAAGACGTCGTGAAGAAGAAAGAAGAGAGCGTTGCTTGAGAAGAAAAGAGTATACCGAACCGGAAAACATATCAAACTTGTTTTGGAGAGCGTTTACAATACAAAGAGGACAACAACAGAGCATCCCGATCATTTGCTCGCAAGGATACCATCGGTATTTCTGTAGGTTGTTGTAGATACGGTGTGGAATAAAGAAGAAGGAGTATTGTTTGAACGCGAACAAGCAACAAAGGCAACAAGGACATCACTTGTTGACATACTACCGTCGAGTAGTAGAACAAGACAAGCAACTCGCTTGGTCTTTTTGGAAGAAATTACCGAGACTAATTTCTGAAACGTTTTGTGTTTATTCGAAACTTGGAGATAAAGAAGCAAGTCGACACAAAATCCGAGACTTGGAGATAAAGGAAGCAAGTCAACAAAAGAAAGGACAACATGATACAAGGGAAAAGAAAGACATAGTTGGCATACTCTAGTACCGACAAGAAGGGAATACGCAAGTGACAAAAAGAGGTCACACGAAAAATCTTAAACTTTTGGATTTTCTTTCATATTTATAGTATAGATACTTAGTTTATACTATTAGAAATTCATAGTTCTATATTAGGATTCCCGGATAACTATTTCTGTTCCCGTAGTATTAAGTGATACCACTAGTTAGAAATCCCTATCAATAAGAGTGAAGATCATAAGAACCATCAAAATGCCCGATGACGACGCAAGTGGCGATAACATCTTGCACCAAAACCCGTAACCCCTATGACACGATATCAATGCCCAAAACTCAAAATCACAAACTACACAGTTTGGACTATACAAATTAAGGTGATACTAGAAGCACAAGGATTATGGGAAACAATAGAACCTAAGGCTGATACACAATTAGATGTTAAGAAGGATAAGACAACAACCGCCTTCTTATATCAAGCGTTAACCGAAGATGTGATCTTACAAATAGCAAGTTGCAAAACAGCAAAAGAATTATGGGATTCGTTGAAAAAGAGACACGTTGGAGAAGAAAAGGTGCAACAAGCACGATTACAATCATTGATGATTGGATTTCAGACTCTTCAAATGAAGGAGGATGAAGCGGTGGATGTATTCTGACCAAATTGAGCGGCTACGCCACGAAGGCAAAAGAATTAGGAAAAGAGTTGGATGAATCACTTTTGGTTCGAAAACTATTAGACTCCACACCGGATAGATTCATTCAAATAGTAGCATCCATAGAGCAGACGAATGATCTCGATGACATTCGTTAGATGAGATCACGGGAAAACTTAAGGCATTCGAGGAGAGAATAAAACTCCGAAAGGGAGGACAAGTAGATGGCGGGACAACTTATTATTCGCACAAGGCGAACATTCTAGAAATAAGCGATTTACAAAATATAGAGGTAAATCAAACTATTCACGTGGGCTGGCGAGAATAAGGAAATAGAAACAACTCGAATGGAGGAAACTCATCCCACTCATATAAGTCAAACAATGGAAAACAAGGATGGGATAAGAGCAAAATCACATGCTATAATTGTGGAAAACTCGGACACTACAAGAAGGATTGTAGAAGTCCACCAACAACTCAAAACAGTCAAACCTTATCTTAGAAGGCGATGAACCATCATTGCTAATGGCTACACAAAGCTGAAGAAATCTTGTTAAATGAAGAAAAAGTACAACCCGAAAATATGCTACGACGGATGCTAGCATATGGTATTTGAACAATGGTGCAAGCAACCATATGTCGAGCACCAAAGGCCATTTAAAGATATTGACGAAAACATCACCGGGCGTGTTCGTTTTGGAGATGGATCGTATGTAGAGATAAAGGGTAGAGGTTCAATACTATTAGGATGTAGAAACTTACAACGAAGATGATCTTGGATGTTTACTACATTCCAAACCTCAAGAGCAACATACTTAGTCTAGGACAACTTACGAAATAGGTTGCAAAATCATCATGGATGGAAATTTCTTGACTTTGTATGATAAGAACAAGAAGTTGTTGATGAAAGTAGAACGATCTAAGAATCGACTTTCTGATGATTAGATTGCATATAGTAGCACCTATATGTCTTTTAGCAACGTAGATGACCAAGCATGGTTATGGCATGCTAGATTAGGTCACCGAACTTTGATGCAATAGATAAAATGACAAGGAAAGGTTTAGTGGATGGAATACCAAGAATAAAGCATGCGGGACAAATCATGATGCATGTTTATTAGGAAAACACATCGAACACCATTTCCAAACCAAGCTAAATTCGGATCAAAGAACCCGTTAGACTTAGTATATGGAGATCTTTGTGGTCCCATAAGTCCAACAACACACTCGGAAAGAAGCTCATCTTCTTATTAGTCGATGTTGCACACGTTTATGTGGGCTTACTTTCTAAACTCGAAAGATCAAGCGTTTAGCACATTCAAGGAATTTAGACACGGATCGAATCAAAGTTGAAGTTGAAAATCAAGATGCTAGGCGATAGAGGAGGTGAATTTACATCACATGAATTCACCAAGTCTTGTAAGGAAAATGGAATTGAGAGACAATTGTGACACCATACTCACCGCAGAGAATGGTGTAGTAGAGAGAGAAATAGAACAGTGTTATCAACGACTAGGAGTATGATGAAAGCAATGAAGTTACCCTTAACTTTTGGGCGGAAGCGATGGGCACGCCATTTACATACTCAACGGTACCAACGAAAGCCACGAAAGACAAAACACCATATGAAGCCCTCTACAATAGAAAACCAAACTTAGAATACCTAAGAATATTCGGATGCACAGCTTATGCTAAGGTTACGATACCTCACTTGAAGAAGTTAGATGATAGAAGCATTCCAATGATTTACTTAGGAGTTGAAGAAGGATCAAAAGCATGTAGGCTATATGATCCAGTAGGAAAGAAGAAACATGTTAGTAGGGATGTAAAGTTTATGGAAACGAAACCGTGGGATTGGAATAATAATGAAGAGGATACGAATACTGAAGATACGTTTTGGACTACCTTTGTAATAGATGGAGTTGACTATGATAATCCTACACCAGTCAACATAGAAAACACTGACAACACGTATCAAGAACAAGCACCTATACGGATCCACCTCACCAATCACACCACCATCATATACTTTCAACCCTAACTCGGATGAAGAAAGAGCTACTATAAGTTCATTAGAGCTCGGATCCTAGATTTGATCATAGACCTATACAAGGTTTAAAGGATATTACGAAATCTACCAAACTGCACGTGAAGTAGAAGCACCGAGCTTATTCTTTCTGAAGAAGAACCCGTAATTACAAAGAAGCATCAAAAGATGAGAAGTGGATTGAGGCCATGGAAATTGAATTAGATTCAATCAACAAAAATAACACATGGACCTCACCACATTGCCGAAAACCGAAAGCAATAGGACTCAAATGGGTTTATAAAACCAAAAGAGATGCACAAGGAAGGATCATAAAGTATAAAGCAAGATTAGTAGCAAAGGTTACGTACAAGAGCAGGGAATAGACTTGATGAAGTGTTTGCACCAGTTGCTAGGATAGAGACAGTTCGATTGATATTAGCACTAGCGACATATAATGGATGGCAAGTACACCACTTAGATGTAAAATCGAATTTTACATGGAGAATTGAAGGAGGAAGTCTATGTCACACAACACGAAGGTTTCATTCAACAAAGAAACCTAGGAAAAGTCTACAAGCTAACTAAAGCTTTGTATGGCTTAAGACAAGCACCGAGAGCTTGGAGCGTGAAGCTTGACCAAACATTAAAGTCATTAGACTTTAAGAAATGTAATCTCGAACAAGCGATCTACACAAAGAAAAGCAAGACTTCTACACTTATCGTTGGAGTATCGTAGATGATCGATAATCACAGCACTCCAAAGAAAGAAGTAGACTTGTTCAAATCCCGGATGAAAGATAAATTTGAAATGAGCGACTTAGGGTTGCTAGCATATTACCTTGGGATAGAAGTTACAGACGGGAGGAGAGATTACAATCAAGCAAGCGGATACATTAACAAGATCTTGAAAGAAACAACCATGACGGACGATGTGACACAAAGACACCAATGGACCCGGCACTAAGTTGGTCAAGGCGGAAGATGGAAACCAGTTGACGCAACTTATTTCAAAGCTTAATTGGAAGTCTCGGATACTACGCATACAAGACCGGATCTTAGTTACTCGATCGGACTACTCGGTGATTTATGCAAGACCCAAGGATCATCACCAAGGCGGTGAAACAAGTAATCCGATACATTAAAGGAACGAAAGACCATGGAGTAATATACAAGAAAGGCGGAGGTGCAAGATTACGAGGATCTGACGACGTGGTTATGGAGTTAATACGGATCAAGGAAAAGGAACTCTGGAATAGTATTTTACTTTGGAGAGTCACCTATCACTTGGTGTACTCGAAGCAACCGACGATGGCGCTCTCATCATGTGAATCGAAATTCATGGCGGCTCTGAAGACATGTCAAGCCTTATGGCTAAAACGATTACTCGATGAATTAAGCGGATTAGAAGAAAAGAAGATAACGCTCGAGTTGACAATATATCAGCTATACAACTCGTAAAGAACCCAGTATTTCACGGAAGAAGCAAGCATATAGACATTCGCTATCATTTCATTCGGGAATGCGTAGAGAATGGTCATATCAAAGTAGAACACGTAAGTGGAGAACTTCAAAGAGCAGATATTCTAACTAAAGCATTACCAAGACTCAAGTTCGTGACTATGCGACAAATGCTCGGAGTTCAAGACTTAGGACGAAGCAACGATCAAGATTAAGGAGGAGAATGTGAGCAAGTAATCTCGATCTACTGCTCCATTTATCAAGACAAGAAACTTGAAGGACCGAAGTTGCATATTACATTCTTAATAACCGATTAGCAGTTATTTTCAGAACCAACATGTCGTTTGGACATGCCCTTTAGAAACCTATATATAGTTGTAAATGTTACAGAATTCATTAGAAGACATATTGACAAGTTATTCATATATTGCAATTTCGTTATAATTTGTTTACTCATATCGGGACCAACATTACTGTGTTTGGACAGGTTTGTGTTTCGGGTAAAAAAAAAAACTATTAATTTGTGTTTTAATTGTATAAGCATGATGGCAAATGTTGTTCACGCGTGAGATTTTTACAGCCCTCAGCTCCCACGCTCTTTACACAAGACTGGTATACCTTTTTGAAGTACATGAGATTTCACAGCATACGTCTACTCACTCCGTTCTCTTAGAGCTATTGAATACATATGGAGGCGATTGATCCACGTCGTGCAAGCAGCCTATTCTTTATGGACGTTTTCATCATTTTTATAATCAAAAATTCGTTCTTGTAGGTATGCGCAAGTGGATATGTGATAATTTGGAACATATGAAACATTATGCTTCAAGATTTGTATTTTCAATGGTGATATGCGCGCTTCGCCACACAAATACACACGTGGAGATGCACACTTGTTCTACGCGGAAATATATTCTCAGGATTTCACTATAGAAGCACTTTCTTTTGCCACTTTAGACATGCATATATTCTCTCTAATATGTCCGTTGCAAAAAGTTATCCTTGACCCACTAAAGTTGCAAAACTTTTTATCTTTCTTTGGCACCTTTATTTTATTTAGCTTTAGCAGGTTGTTTCTGGCCGGTATACTTGGTGTAGTTTAGGGAAGCCGATTCAGATTCATGGCTGTAAGCCAATTCACTTTGTCCTCTTCCGTAACGAATGATATAAATAGATACTGAAGAGTTCATAATTTTATCATTCATTCATTGTGTGGTGCTCCATCGTATTGTTGCAATAAGGAAATTTTGTTTCACGTAGTGCAATAACTAAGAGTTAAGACAATGAGCTACAACAGATCAAACATAGGTTCTGGTTAGTCTCTTCCCGTCTAACCGGTCATCAATGCATCAACTAATAAAAAACTTTAACATCAAAAATCTTCAACAAACTATATATAACAAAGATTTAAGCCTTTGTAAGCATTATTGACACATTGTTTCAGGTAGTGGGAATGTCGGAAGGAACACGTTTGACTTTGGAAGGACTTATGTGGTCAAGCCAAGAGGAATCCACCAAGCAACTATTGTATGGTTACATGGCATTGGTGAAATGGGATCAAGGTGATGATGAATGTTTGCATTGAATTGTATATGATGATTTATGTGAAGCCAAATTTGATATCATTTGCAGAATAGAGAGTGGGTTGTACTCATTTCGACCATTTTGACATCTGATATTGAGTTTTGACTTCAACAATTTTGTTAATGATATGTTTCTTCTATATATGACACATGGATGATTTAGGATCATGAGGGTTGGTATTTTCGAAGTAACACTTGGTAAGTTTCTTCTTTCCACTTTACACAAGTGATATCGGGCGCATGTCCAAAATATCCTTCAATTGGTAAGAAAACCAGGGAGTTTTATAAAACCAAATCCTTAATCAGTCAAAACAATTGTAGACAAACGAAGTAATTTTGTCTCAGGATTTGTTGAAAAGCGAATCATAGCATATATTAGCCCAAATTCCAAAAATAGCATATGTAGTACTCCGTACTTCACATCAAAGAGATTTAGCAACACAATTAAGCATCATTAGCTCTAAATTACTTGTCAAAGTGTCAACTAGTCTCACTTTATGAGACATGTGGGCAAGAATTTAAAGGGCATGTACATACACCTTATCTCTCTACCTTGTGAGGGTTAAGGAGCGAGATTGATGACCAAACCTGTGACCATGCCGATATCTATCATTTTATGTGATATGCTTTCGGGTCCATATTCTGGTTCTCTACTAAGCCATGCAATCCAACTTAACGCTTTATCACTTTTTTCATTATACATATTTATGTCACTTTCTTTTTTTTACAGTTGGTCCCAGTTCTTGGAATCTTTACCTCTTCCAAATGTATGTATTAGTAGTAATCATGGTTCAACAAAATATATACTATTAACCAAGTAAATTTATATGATTCGTATTTTCAACTTAACATCTTATTTACACATTAGGTAAAATGGATATGCCCAACTGCACCAACTCGTTCGGTAGCTTTATTTGGTGGATTACACACTACTGCATGTAAGTTTTATAATTTTTGGAACCAACAGTGAGTCTTTTTTTGAAGATACAACCTTTTAATTATTCAATCTTTTCGCACAATACCATTTCATTTTGTGAGTCTTGTTTAAAGTAGATATAGATGTTATAAAAGAGCAATACTTTATTATTTCTTGATGATTCTTCATACTACCTTATACTATGTTCACATATAAAGACTTTACCAACAATGTCAGGGTTTAATGTTGAAGACTTGTCAGACAATGCTACCGATGATGTGGAGGGCTTAGATGCTTCAGCAACACACATAGCAAATATGCTGTCAAATGAGCGAGATGATAGTAAGTTTATGATACTTTTATGTGTATAGAATAGAAGCATATAAAATATCTTTTATTATCGTATTCAGTAAGCAAAACTTTAACTAGAATATACGGCTTAATTAGAGATGTTATTCTCAATTATCTTATAAAGGATGTGATATTTTCTTTAAGTTATGTTTATCTGTAAAATGTTTAATCACCAAAATTTGAGGTGATATGATGTTATGCCTGCTAGCCCCTACTTGGCTTCATCACTATGGTTATGGAACATAAAATTTAACTTCCCAAGAAGATTAAAAGTTAACATATACATGTTGCCAACTTTGCTATTGTTTTAGATTTTTTTACCTCATGTTTTTCCTTTACAGTTAAGCTAGGTGTTGCGGGCTTCAGTATGGGGGCTGCGATGGCTCTCTATTGTGCAACATGCCGTGCTCTTGGACAATATGGGAATGGAAATCGATACCCAATCAACCTCAGTGTAGCCATGGCTCTCAGTGGTTGGCTTCCATGTTCTAGGTTCAAATTTTGCTCATAAATTCTTATGTTTTGAATATATGGTAATACCTATAACTATATTGACCATAATAATTGTATTGTAGGATCGTGAGGAGCAGAGTGCATGCATCACAAGAGGCTACAAGGCGTGCATCATCATTGCATATTCTACTCTGCCATGGGCAAGGTATTTACTTACAAATGAACGTTAAATCTCGCATTGATATGCTCTTATTTACAGGATTCCTATTCAGTCATTTGCTTCACTTTTGGTGGTTCCCAGCTTATTTCCAACATATTTACAATGCTTTTGAATTATTTTTTCTAGTGAACTTGACACACATTGATACATAATTCATCATTCATTTTACAAAAGTAGTTTAGTTTAGGGCATATTTTTACAAAAAACAAAAATAATATAATAAAGATTCGGTAATACTTCATTTAGGTGGACAAGAAGCACCTAGCTAACTAAAAGCAATAAGTTTCATATCTAGTGAGCCTTAAGGAATGTATCTATCAGGAAGCAAATGACTAGTTAAACTGACTAGGTCCTTTTCTGTGACAATCTTAATATTGAAAGCCATCTAGTCTATTAACTTGTTTAAAGATTTTAGAAAGAAAAACATATATACATATATAGAGCCATGATTACACTGCAATTTAAAGGGCTAGCTCTTCATATCCAAATTAATATGAAGTGATCACTCATGCGAATCTTATATGTGACACTGATATTGATCGATCGATAACTATATTGAAACTTGTTTCCCCATTTAAAGATAATACCAAAATAGTAGCATGGCCACAAAGATCAATTTATACCTAGGAAAATGCTAGGGGAAATGGTTCATAAATGGTACGTGCATGTAAAGATATATCTAGAGATGAGATGAGATGCATCATATAATCTTGTTAAGTGAAGTTGGACATATAAATACAAGGGCCCTAGCTTTAAGGTATACTATATGATGAATACCTAGCTTAAATTTGAACTAGAGTTGTAAATGTGTGAAATCTATTTTAATTTATGTATTGATCGAAATTAATGCCTTTATAGTACAAACAATTTCTCATGGTAATAACTTTCCTAAAACTGTCATTTTTTTTATTTGGTATAGATTTGTTTATCTTCAAACTATTTAGTTGTGCCTACTCACTTGTTTTGCAGTGGGGTAGAGAAAATTAAATCTAGTCGGAGATTGTTGAAGCTTGATATTTTTGTTGGGCCCCTTTATCTACCAGCTTCAGCTTCTAGATGTTGGTGACTTGACATGGTATCACAGCTCGGGTTTTGCAAGGTCATGGGTTTAAATCTTCCCACTTATTCTACGTGCAATAATTGCACGCAAGGGGAAATTTTGATGTGTTGACTCTACGTGCAATAATTGCACGCAAGGGGAAATTTTGATGTGTTGTTATAATATTCTACAACCCTATTTTACCAACTTAACGTCCAATCATCAATATCACATTGGAAATAAGTTTTATAAAGCTAGATAGCATTGGTGGATATTCTATCAACTAACTTAACCAATTACATGAGTTGATGAAATACAATTAGCATGTGGCTACTTCAGGTCTGTAAAGTTACTTGCTTTTGAAGTTTTATCAAAATTAAACTCTACATCCAAAGCTCATGTAAATTATTCTCACTCATAGAATCAATTTCATATGTTTGGAGATTCTCCGAACCATGAATGATCGATGATATGTAGTGTTGTTATTGTTTACTTGTATTATTTAACACTCCCCTCAACTTTGAGTTGATGATGTTTGAACTATAAGAAGACTTTTGGATGTGAAGACTTGATTTTCTTGTACCTCGATGTCATTTAGCTTTATGTTTCTAGCCCAATGAAGGAAAATTATGGTGTTTGATCCTTTCTGTGTTGGCACAATTTGATACTTTGTGACAGGTATGTTAGTTAATGTGGTTAATTATAACAAGATTGGACATGTTATATGATTCATTATGTGATTTAACATGGAAAAAAACATGATTCTTTAATCAAATGCACAACCAATTTTTAGATGGGTCAAAGTCAATACCCCTGAAGATGCATGGATACGTACTGAAAACTAAGTCTATTGTTTACTAACTTTACTATTAAACCATGTCTTACTGTCTCGATCACACTCCCAATTTCTCCGCGGTTAAAGAATTACACAACCACATATCTTACAACTTACTCATTCCTCCATCACCTTCATTACTCTCCGTGTCTCTTTCTTTTAAATTTTTTATTTTAATATAAATGTTGTTGGGTCTTCATGAATCATCCTTTTTCGACTTAGTATTTAGTGATAAAATCTTAAATACCACCTTTTCTGATTAGAACATATGTTCAAACTTGAGCAAGTAATATTAACTTTTTACCATTTTATGTATTAGTATTTTTCAAAATAAAAACCTTCAAATGATGAAGTCGTTATGACACTTCTTTTTAAATTTATTATATATATAGAACTTTTTTTGTTAAATGATAGGAGTGTTTAAGAAAGTTTGTATGAAAATGTACGTTCAACTATAAGTTTATAACCTTTTTATACGATAACATGTGATTAGTTTTAAACCATCAAATTATTATATGTAATTAATTTCATGATTTATTCAGCTTGTGTGATACATGTATTTGGAAAATTAAGAAAAGGTAAACACACTTTAGTTAAAAGAAAAAAGGAAATTGTAATTATTTTCATTTGTGTGTAAAAGGCTAAAAGTTGTAAGAAAAAAATAATAAAAGTATGTTGACTTGAGCATGTACACTGCAGATGTATTGTGTTATATGTTTGTTATGTAAATGAAAATTAGAGATGAATATATGAGTAAAAGACATGGAAAAGGGAGAAAACAATAATTTGAATATCTCTTATATAATATAGAAAAATAGGAACTAACAGAAACAAAGAAAAATGTATGAGAAAGAGAAATGGAGGAAAAGAGAAAAGTGTGTCAAAGATGGGATTTTTGTATATATTTATTGGAATTAACCTTTTTTGTATATAAAAGCAATAACTATTTAATAACTTTACTAATAAAGCATGTGTATTATATTTTTGGTTTATAAAGGGTATATTTCTTTCATTTTTATTTTATTTTTAAAGCGTATATTATTTAAGATTATCAGTTTAATTTATTATCTTTTGAAAAAATGTTACAGTTATAAGAAAATTATTCTTCCATTAATATTCAAAGTAAGAAGATTTAGTGTGTTCTTGGTTATCTTTTCTTTAACAAGACCTACACTCCTCAATTCCTCACCCGCCAAAACAGGTACAAGGAGGAGGAAAATTGGTTTTGGAAGAGAGTAACAAGTATATATAAGTTAGGAAAAGAAATACTAATGGTGAATTTAATTACTGAAAGAAATTTCTAACTTTTTTCCCTCGCTTTTTCTAAAAAAAGGGATGGATTTTTGCTTCACGAAAATGTTAAAAAGCTAGAATATGTACGTGTTTAGATGATACATTTTACCTTCATATTAGTTGGTTACGCCGGCTTCCTTCTTCTTGAATATCAAAGGAAAGCATATGTATGACTCTTTGCGGAGGTTAACACTTAAAACACCTTGTTTACTAACATTCTTGATCTATATATTTTTTTTAAAAACGACAAATTTTTTCACACCTATACCACCTATCTCATAATATATCTCACAAATGCCTCTAGCGAGGCTTGAACCCACAACCTCTAGGTTGGTTGGCAACTCACATACCACTAGACCAAGGCCTTGGGTATTCTTGATCTATATGTGATACTACCATTTTGTTGGATTAGCTAGCACTCGTAATTGTTTGAGAATATTGGTCTTTTATGCTCTAGAAACACTGTCATTTTTTCAAGGGAATCTGGAAAAGTAACAAGTGTAAAGCATTTAAAACCATTTTAATATTTTTATGAATCAACAGCAAAAAACCAAAACTGAGCAACAACCATTAACCACTAAACATTTTCATGTATAGAATTTTATGAGTTGATTTTCAGTTCCACAAAATATTCTAAGCTAGTAATTATTAAAGTATAAAATTTGATTTAAATAAGTTTCAGAACCAACACTCAACATTTTCAAGTTTAAGATTTTATACGTCAGTTTTACAAGTCTAACATATAGCTATTACAAAGGGGAATTTCAATGTTTGAATGAGAAAGAGTTGTTGCAGGGTGGTATTACTGATTTAGAGATATATGTATAAATAGTTCCCTTGTAAGCCTTGTTTTTAATATCCAGTACGTTAACGTCCATTTTACAAAACTTACTACCAAAAGAATTATATTTTAATTCAAAGAAGGATGTTGCAGGGTTGTATAACTGATCTAGAGGTATACAAATAGTTTACCTTGTATGCTTAAGTTTAAACATCCAATTAACGTCCATAACACAAAATATACTACCAAAAGAATTACGTATATCTAATTTAAAGAGGGGTTTAAAAGGATGTTTCCTTATCCATATATAAGTAGTTGAAAGTAATATTTCCATGTTTCAGTTGATGATGTAATAGAACACAAACATGGGGAGAAATCAGCACAGACTTTACATTCTGCTGGATTTAACATAACTTTCCGTACCTACAACGGGTAATTTTCTTCATAGATCTTAATGACGTCATTTCTTAAAAAAGGGGAAATTTACGGAGTGTCTATCGTGTTGTCAACTTTGTTTTCATATAGGCTTGGTCACTACACGATCCCAGAAGAAGTGAGCGATATGTGTTGTTGGTTGGTTACTAGGATGGGGATCAACGGATATGGGCCATAAGTTTCTTTCTTCTCGAGATCAGATAAGGAAAGAAATATAGTATAGTTAGTATGATATATAAGCACGGCAACATCTTAAGTTAGGTGTGGGCATGGGGTAATACTAAGTTACAAATTGGATTACTACCATTTCCCTATAATGATATCGGAATAAAACTATGAGACTTTAATAACAAAATTAAGGATGAGATTTTCTTCCTTTTCACATGTTCAGCAAGGGCCAAGGGTTGAAGCAAGTGAAAGAGTGACCTCAATGAATTTAAGACTTCTTGGCTCTATAAGAGTTCCGGGGTACTTTTCATTCAATCTTCCGGCCAGATAACATTTTCACAGACTTGGACTTGTGAATTTGAAAAGGGATATAGTTGAAGATATATTCTTTGTGGATGTATCATTCATATGGTTTGGTATAGTTATAGATGTAATGTAATGTTATAAATGGAATAAATACATACGATGTTGCTGTTTGTTGTATGCGTCCTAGACTTCATTCTCTGATTCGATTGTCATTTTAACTCGAATCCAATAATAAGGCTTGTTAAGGAAAGCATTTTAACTTGTATCTTGTTCATAAGGATGGCAAGAAGATATATATTGATTAGTTTTGTATGAGGAGTTGTCATATGCTTGGTTTGGAGACTTGGGCACAAATGCTAACATTAAGATTCATTGAAGTACTTTAACTATACACTATTATGTTTTAGCTTTCAACAATTGGCCAGTTTGATAAGTAATTTATCTTATACCAATCACTACTACGAAAATGCACTTGAAGTCGGGTTCAAAGGCACACAGTGTGTGGTTTTACAACCGTACTAAAATAGGGGGCACTCTACCGGATACTCAAATAGAGGCCACTTCTAAAACCAGACTCGACACTCCAAGTACCATCTTTTGAATTTGATTTCAAGTTGTATTTACTATATATATGTGACATGAAGTGGAAGCAATAATAACATTGAGATTTCATAATCATAAAATTTATAAAAACTAACACAGTTGGGAGAAAAAGCTACCTTATTCATGGAAAAATCTGCCGCAAATCTCCCCAGACGCACGGAGTCAAGTCCTAATGACTGCTTACTGCTTAGTCAATACACACATTATCTTCCAATCCTTTAAACATAAATCTGCCCCAAATGCACAGTAAATAGCATGAAGCAGTTCCCATGTAAAATTAAGCCTAACAAATGCAAATATTCAACTATTAATTTGTAGAGGAAACTAACTCAACTGGAAATAATATATATGTTCGAACAGTGGCTGCATGAGGGATTAGTGTGACGGAGGAAATATGAAAAATTGAAAATATCCCGCTGAATGGAATTAAAACGCCCCAGAATATTAACAGACCTGATTTTATTAGGCCTTTTGTTTTGCAAATAATAAACGGGCCTTTAATGAAAAAAAAAATCCAAGTTTTATCAAAACAAATATTTAGTTGTAGAAAATAATTTGTAATTTTCTTCCTTGATTTTCTGTAGAAAATATTTTTTTTTTTGCGTTTGGTATCGCATAAGCGAATAATGATGGGTATTAGTTTGATAGTAGTGGTGGGTCCTCATACATGAAAGATTCATACCAAATTCGACTGATGTATATGGAGTATAGATTATATCTATCATTCATTGCCATAGTGGTGGGCCCCCTCATCTTAAACAAACACCTTTAATCACTTTCATAGTCATAGTCTCATTCTCATAGTTCGATACCAAAAGAATGTTGAAAATCTAGAAGAAATGTTTAGATGATCATTTAAAAAAAGTTAATTGCATATATACCCACTAAAACTTGCATATTTGCATATATACCCAAAATATGCTTAAATTGCATTGTACATCATGCATTGAAAACTTGTATTATGAGAAAATATGCAAGTATTTAAGTTTTAGTGGGTATATATGCAATTCCCTTTTTAAAAAATTAAAAAATGCAAAGAGCTTGAAAGAAAAAGTGTAAAGAGAATGTTGAGAATTATAAATAGTTCTTTTCTAAATTATAGTCAACTTTTGAAAATTTAATTTTTTTAACAAAAACTTGTCAAAATGTGCGACTAAACACGTTCCCTACTTCACTTTTTTGTGAAAACTTGTCTAGAAAAATGCGTCATTTATCACCAACTTTACACAACCTTAGTATTTTGACAACTATATATGTGATTCTTTCCCATTTTCAATTTGAATAAGATGCTCGTTCTAAAAAAAATTGAATAAGATACAACATTATAGAAAAACTCACAGGTTACGAAGTAAGATTTAGAAAAAGTCGAAACTTGTCGCTATTTCAAAGATGTAAGTTTCACTAGTTCTTAAATGTCCTCCGTTTTTTTTAAAGTCAAAGAATAAACGTATTACTAACTATCATTAGGGTATCTCTAAAGTATCGCTAAAAGTATGAAAAATAAATGACTATCACCGTTATTGAAATATTATCACCGTTATAAAATTCTTGTAAAACCCTAAAATCTCAAACGCGTTAAATGACACTTTTGCCCTCAAACTTAATAATTATGTGAACTCGGAAAACATGTAAACATCGTTTAACAATTTACCTTATAAATAATTTGCACAAATAATGAAAGTATTTAACTTATGTTATCAAGTAAATGTACCCAAATAATTAAACTCTAAGGTACCAAATGATGTTGCAATGTGTACACAATTTACTTGGACTACAAAAGAGGCTACATTCATAATAAAATGATAAAGTTGGAAAGTCAATATTTTGGTCCTCCCTCCCCTTGATGGCCGGCCTCTCATCACTCCCACATTAATCTCCAAATCAATTTCATTCAATCTCATTTAAACATATCCTTTCATTTCAAAAACACACAAAGAAAACCCTAGCACTCTCTCCTTCACCAAGTGGCGGCTACACTAAAAAAATTCTCCATTTCCATCCGAAAATCAAACAAACAAAGTGTTCCAAGGAGGCTCGTGATCGTGTGTGATTGATTGGTGGGCATTGTGATCATGTTTGGTTCGAATTAAAGCTAGGTCGTGGGTTTTGGTTTTAGGTCGTGGGGTTGTGATAGCCAAGGGAGGTTTGGTTTTGATCTTGGTGGCTTATTTCTTGTTTTCTTTTCACGTACACGCTACTAGGGTAACGTATCATCATCTCACGTCTTTTCCTCTTTGTTTTCTTAATAATGTCGTGGCCATGGTTGTCATATTAAGGCTTGTTATATGAAAATGGAACACATGAAATAATGAATATGTTGTCACATAAAACGATGAAATAGATTACATAAAATCATGACTCTAAACATATATGATTCGAATGATATGTAGCATGTAAATCTTTATACGAAACTGATTTTGATCTCTAAATTATGTTGACTTATATATGATTTTAATGACGAGTTAAATGAGCCTTGAAACTATGCGTATACGTATGTGATAAATTGAATCGATAACAAATAATTTACGAGTTTGTTTTGGTTATCATATGGGGCGTATAAAAATGTTTTTGGGGAAGGAGTCACGACCCAAAATGGGTATCACATATGAGTTGTGTAGTATATGCTAATCGAGTCAAAATGTGTTAAAACCTATTTGTTAATCATAATCAAAAACTAGGGTTTTGTATTACATGATTTAATAAAGTTAAGGGGTTGTTTAATAAATTATGAAACTTGATGGATTAACTTGTTAATATGTTAACTAAATGGATTAAATGAGTAAAATGAGTAAACTTGCTATATTACGCTTTAAACCCTATACTTTGCATTATTGACATTTTAAACCCTAAACTTTTGTAACTTGTCATAAATGATCCTTAAATCATAACAACACTCATTTTCATTATTTAACTTGAGATAAGTAACTAAACTTACTAAAAATGGAAACCTGCCAAAAATAGAAAGTTACCTAAAATAGAAAGTACTTAAAATGGAAAGATTACTAAAAGTGGAAACCTGCTAAAAATGGAAAGCCGTCTTAAACGAGTGATCTGATTCTTATAGAACGTTATCTAATTCATTTAGGTTTCGGGCGACGGGATTGATCTTCCTTCTTAATTTTACTTTCATTGTGATTTGCTCAGAATAAGGTACAGATATTCTGACCTTACCTCTTAAGGTTTCTCATGATTCGTATACTTCTTTCGATATTAGCTTGAATTGTTATGCTTTACTCTAAGCCTCCTTATTAGGGCTTCCTATGACTTTGCTATGCTCCTTTGATATGAAACTTGATATGAACCTTTGATATGAACTTTGATATGAACCCTTATGATATAATATGATTATGCTTTGACCCGTCAGTTTGATACCCGAGCCAAATATGTGTTCCTAGTCATGAAGGTAACATGACCGTGTCATTGATGCACCAATGGCATGACTCCAGTGTGTACGAGTGATGTTGCACACCGTCCCCATTATGATATGATTATGAGCTCACTATATGTATATGATTTGGCCACTATTTTTCCGGAGGGCGTATGGATTCATCCTAGATATGATATGTTATGAGAGGATATGACTTGATATGATATGATTTATATGGTGAATGATGTCGGTAACAATCTGCGTCTTCACATTCAGGAGCCGATCACTCCACTATTACTTGAGGTCTCCCCTCCTACTATATATGGTATTCCGAGGTCACCCCTCCGGATACAACTGTTATGATATGAGATGTGTATGATATGATATGGGCTCGTGGTAGATGACTGACCTTCCGTTTCTCTTTCTTTTCGTTATCCTTTGTTATGCCTTATGATATTTCCCATTGCACCTTATGATTATGTTATCCTCTTTACTTATCCTTTGATTATTCGTTTTGTTATATATATCTGTTCACTGGGCTTTTTAAGCTCAGCCGCGTTTTTTTTCCATGCGGCAGGTAATTAAGCTAGAAGCTGGGATCTTAGCTATGGGTTTGAGTGATGAGCGGTTATGAAGGATTTATGGCTCTAGTCATCTTAGTTTCTGCTTGATTATGTTGACATTATTTAGACTCGGATTATGCTTATTTATGTCTTGGATTTATTCCTTCTACTTTCGTTGAACTTATGTAACGTTTAAGCCGTGTTGGCTGGATATTCCTTTTGTTATTTATTTAAGACTTCCACTGCTTTATTATGTTCATTATGTATGCTTTGATATGACACCATTTTATAATACTTCTACCCTTACCGGGTTGGGGTGTTACAATTATGGTATCGAGCCGAGTTTACTGGTGTAGTCGGGACACATGACATATGGACCTAGCGTTGACCGTAGAGCTTAAGTTTTGACATGTGAGGTTTGGGTAGATTCTAGGTTTCATTATCGTGGTTTCGTTCATGATCTTCATCTTATTTCCTAAGATTTGCTAATCGTTTAATGAACTCTTGGATGGTCCAAACTCAAGGAACGGCGACGACAACGGGGTGAGCTTCCTAACTTTGAAGCTTTGATTGCCGTGCTCGCTACCGCTATGCCCGAGATTGTCGCTACCATCACTCGAATGTCCGAAATGGCGCTAGCTCTTCCGGTGGGGGTAATGATGGGGGTGCTAACCCACCTGCACCCATTCATGTTTGGATCGAGCGCTTCAACAAACTTAAGCCAATCCCTTTTCGCTCGGCAGCTTCACCTAATGATGCAGAGGACTGGATCACGCACATGGAGAAGCTTTCTAATGTGCTGGGTTGTGGTGACGAGGTGAAAACCAGGCTAGCGACCTTCAAACTCGAGGGTGATGCCCTCAACTGGTGGAAGGCCTATCTCTTTTCCAAGGAAGAGAACTTTCTAGATACTTGTGCTTGGAATACTTTTAGGGATATCTTCTACAAACAGTATTTTCCTGAGTCAGAACAGCAGCGATATGAAAGAGAGTACAACGCCATACGTCACCGGATAGGAAAGTTCCATAAATACATGCAACGGTTTATGAGGTTGGTACGGGTTCGTAGGTGATATTCTTTGGAGATGCACGTCGTCGAGCTCGGTAGTTCAAATGGGGTTGAAGAAATGGGTGTTGGACGGGGTGATTAATACGAGTACACCGAGGTAGCTGCGATTGCGGATCTGCGCCGCAATATTGAGTTGCTACATGAGGATCGTGGATTCAACAAGAGGAGCAGGGGCGGTGATCGTATTTATCCTCGGGTCGACGGGACCATACTCGGGAGTTTAGGGGTTGACACGACCGTGGTCACGACCGTGGACGTCCGGGACACTCGGGCACGGGGTTCACGAGGTATGACGGATCGAGAAGCGACCGTCGAGTCGTGATGGCGAGGTCGTGTCGAGTTCGGGATCAATCTTATCGTGGTGGTCGGCAGGACCGTTCTTACAGTTCTTCATATCATAGGAGGCCCGCGAGATTTTGCCTCCTCCTCCACTCGCAACACTTGTGGAAAGCCCCACCCGGCGTTTGCTTCAAGGCCGGGTGGATGCTATGCATGTGGGTCTCTTCTCATAGGGTTGGGGCGCCTCAAGGAAAGCGATTGCACGAGTAAACACGACCAAACCAGCTCCGACCAAGGGCCGTGTGTATTCTGTTACCCGGGACCAAGCGGCGAACTCTTCAGGTACCATTACCGGCATTCTTTATATTGGTGGTATTACTGCCTTTACTTTATTTGATACCGGTGCTACACATTCTATAATATCTACTTTATTAGTAAAGAAATTAAATATGACACCCACACCTTTGTTAGACCGAATCTCTATTTCCACCCTATGAAAACCCATGTGCTTATTGACCGTGAATACTTGGATTGTCCCCTACATTTCGATGATGGTATTCGTTCGCTAATCTTCTTCCTTTGGATATGTTTGATTTCGATATTATTCTGGGTATGGATTGGTTGGCCTTGCATAGGGCTACCATTGACTGTTATGCTCGAAATGTTATCTTTGGTAATATTCACCAACCTGATTTCGTTTATCATGGTGCTCAACCGCTCAAGTCAGCTAAGATCATCTCGGCTATGAAATCCCGCACTCTCATTTCTCATGGTTGCCTTGGTTTTCTAGCATCCATTGAGGATACTTCTCTTGGAGTTTCGACCATCGAAAGTCTTTCATTGTCGTGAATTTTCGATGTTTTTCCGATGAACTTCCGGCATTCCTCCGCTAGGAAGTTGAATTTGGCATCGATTTGATTCACGGTGCGAACCTATATCTAAAGCTCCGTCTCGTATGGCACCGATCGAATTGAAGGAATTGAAGGAACAATTGCAAGAAGCTGTTGGAGAACGGCTTTATTAGGCCTAGCGTTTCACCTTGGGGTGCACGGTATTATTTGTTAAGAAGAAGGATGGGAGTATGAGGTTGTGTATTGATTACCATGCGTGAACCGTATCACTATCCGTAACGTTATCCTCTTCCGCGCATCGACGACTTGTTTGATCGGTTGCAAGGTGCAAAATTTTCTCTAAGATTGATCCGAGGTGCGGTTATCATCAATTACGTGTGAAGGAGAAAGATGTTCCTAAGACCGCGTTCCGTACTCGTTATGGCCATTATGAGTTCTGGTTATGCCTTTTGGTTTGACTAATGCACTGCGGTTTTCATGGATCTTATGAATCGTGTTTTCCACGAGTACCTCGATAAATTTGTAATCGTCTTCATCGATGACATCCTCTTGTATTCTAAGAGTGAGGCTGAGCATGAGCAGCACCTTCGTATTGTATTGGAGACTCTTCGACGGCCAGTTGTATGCAAAATTCTCTAAGTGTGAATTAAGGTGAGCCAGTTGCTTTCCTTGGTCACGTTGTGTCTGCGATGGTATCAAGATGGACACATCTAAGGTTGAGGCTATCACAAAATGGCCAAGACCTACTCTGTGTGAGATTAGAAGTTTTAAGGGGCTTCTTTGGTTATTACCGTCGTTTTGTTGAGGGTTTCTCTCGATTGGCGTTACCTTTGACGCAATTGATGAGGAAAGGAGAAAAATTTGAATGGACGGATGGCGTGAGCGAGTTTTGAGGTTGAAGCAGGCGGTTCTGCGCCTATTTTGACACTTCCATCGGGTTCGGAGGTTTTGATTCTGACGACGCATCGAAGAAAGGTTTGGGTTGTGTATTGATGCGGCATGGTAAGGTGATTGCCTATGCTTTGAGGCAATTGAAATCATATGAAGAAAATTATCCCACGCATGATTTGGGTTGGTGCGGTGGTTTTGCCTTAAAGATTTGGAGGCATTACTTGTATGGTGAATCGTGTGATATCTTCTTGACCACAAAAGTTTAAAGTATATATTCACACAAAGGAGCTCAATATGAGGCAACGGAGGTGTTTAGAGCTTCTTAAGGATTATGACACGAACATCCAAATCATCCGGGTAAGGCTAATGTAGTTCTTGATCTGTTGAAATGAAAGTCGGGTATGATTGCTAGTTTGGAGATTGAACCCGGGTTCTTCACGATCTTGAGCTTATGGATGTGGAATTTTGTTTCGGGGTTATGATGGTTATTGGGCTAGCTTGAAGGTAGAGTCCAACCTTATGTTCTGAGTTAAGGAAGCTCGGAGGGATGATGGTGAGCTTTGTGCGTGGTTCGAATATCAAGGCGGGTAAGCAGTGAGTTCGGTGTTGATGGTTTCGGTCGTATGGTATGAAGGTCGACTTTGTGTTCGAATGATCACGCTGCGTGTTTGTTTTGTCTAAGGCTCATAGTTCCCTTTCACTATCCATCTGGTTCTACCAAGATGTATCGGGATCTTAAGCGGCATTTACGGTGGAATGGTATGAAACAAGATGTGGCTTCGTTTGTGGCTAAGTGTATGACCATCGACATGTTAAGATTGAGCATCGAGGGCTAGTGGTTTGTTGCAGCCGTTAGATATTCCTACATGGAAGTGGGAAGAAATCTCCATGGATTTTGTCATGGGTTTGCCTCCTACTCGAAAAAAGACATGATGCGATTTTGGTGGTTGTTGATCGACTAACCAAATCCGCTCATTTCTTACCTATCCGGAAAGATTATCGTATTAGTAGATTGGCGGAGATTTTTCAACAAGAGATTGTTAGATTACATGGTACTCAGAAGATATAACTTTTCACATACACATCAAACCATAACACAAGGTGGCGAATAAGATGGAATTCTAGAGAGAAAGTTAGAGGTTTAGGGAACTTAGTGAGAGAAAGTGAAAGATATTATTATGAGCTCCAACTCTCTACCTTGGAAGGTAGAGGTATTTATAGTCTTACATAACTCGCCACACTTTGGGGTGTGGATCGGGCATCAGTGGGTAAAGACCGTCAGTCCTCCACGGTGTTACTAAACTAAAATACTACTTAACTTAAAAGAACTACGACTACGAGCTTTCTAACGATTACATATACTTGAGGTGACCGACTCTTTAATACCGGAATTTCTAATTCCTAACAATCTCCCAAGGGAGGTCACCTCAATTATGTACCAAAATTACATTGAATACAAATAGATATAACATTTAACAATTGATCTTGCATTCTTGATGTAGTCCTTTGCTCTTAAGCTCGTAGTCATTGAAACTTCACAATGCATGTTTGGTTACTTCAAGTGGAGGTCTTTTCTTGATCCACGTGATGATGAGTTTGAGCCATCTTTGGAGATCATCGGCTATCAAAATCTCGAGACATCCATTGTGGTGTTGTGACTTTGGGACCGACATGCTCACATTCGGATCATGATATCTTCTCATCGAGTAGCGGAAGCATTTGTTGAATCATGATATTGGCGGCGTGGCGAAGCATGGAGTGAAAATATCGAGTCATTGATGCACTAATCATGATTTCTTTTGAGATGAATGTGTTAAGTGAGCATGCGGCTATGGATTGACCGCTTCATCTTGATCATTTAAAGCGTCGGGCGTACGCATACAACGATTAGCAATAAGTCGCACGAAAGTGTCTTTGATCACTTCGTTGAATTGAGTACACGACCCGGTTCCCGTTGATCGATACATGTCTTGCTGTGATCGGTATAATTCGAAGAATTTCCTTGACGAGGTTTCGCAATGTTCTAGTGTTCTCAAACCGGAACATCTCAAAGAAGACAACGGAGTGAGTGAACGGTAATTTTAAGTCCACCGATTGATGAAAAGAGATTTGAAAAACAATCGTGTATTGCTCAATAGAAATTGTTTTTTTTTTGCAATACAACGAAGGTTTTATTGAAAATCAATTATCAATCATAAAATACCTTTTGGTTTGAAAAATGAGTACACGGTCGATGTGCTAAAGAAAAGAGTTTATAAGCACAAAGACCGGTTTTTCAAAGGTATCCGTCAATCCCTAACTCGAACGAGATTGATTCAAGAAATTGAATCGCCCATTGTTTCATTCGGTTGTCACATGGTTGATCTATATAATAGATCTCACATGCCACCTACCGGGAGCTTGTTTGATGTTGGCTCGGAAGGCTTTCCATCTTCATTGTGAATATGTAAACACATCACTCGGATGTTACGGCAATACCACAAGGATAATGCGTGGGACTCAAGATATAATCTCTCTTCCACATTGTGTGAAACAGAGAGTCTTCATTGAAAGTGTCCTAATGAGATTTATTGATGATCTCGTGGCTCTAGACTCAATTTGTGCACATTTGGATCCTATAACGGAGGCGGGAGAGGGTCTCCTTCTTCAATATCAACCATCTCTAAGAGAAAGTCGATAGATAATGTCGGTTCCCGTGAGAATGAAACAAGTCCTTTTAAGAGGAACTTGAGTGGTTTGGAAAGTTGAAGTGCGGTCGTCACCGGGTCCATGACGTCTTGTCTTCAATACCGATGTTACCATCGGTAGCATATGAATTGAACCCGGTTTACGCCCTAAGGTTGAATAAATGGAGGGCTATTTGTTTTCACCCTTTTCTCATTCAATTCTTTTAATTCTTCACCCCTTCAAGCTTACGAGACTTCATAGCTAGAACCTTGTTGGGTTTATTCCAGTACTAGCTCTGTCTCGATCCGCACTCTTCCCATATCTCACTTTTCTCCTTTTTTCATCATACCTAAAGACTCTACACTATTTAGTGGATTGTCCTGGTAGATCCCTCCGGTTCTGGCGGATCATGGGAACCAATACCTAACCTAATCATCCTTATATCACCGTACATAAAGTAAAGTTGGTGGGTCAATTTGGTATTGTTCATCCGCCAATGGATCCAATTGAAAACCATTTGAAAATCAATTCGGATACTTGTGATATATTATCAAAGCTTTTTGTACTGAATTGTTTTGATATTTTAGAACGAGAACTCCCCTCAACATGTGCATCAAGTATTGAAAATGTTTTGCACCTCGAGGCGGAGAAAGAATTAACTTCTTTTGATTACCATTTTCTAAAGATATCAACATCACTTCCTCAACAGATCAAGTAGATATAGCATTTCCGGGAAGGATGAGGTTTCCATGAATTTGCTCCCCTCAATATGTGCCTCGAGGTTTGAAAAGAGTTTTGCACATACTAGAGGAACCTGCACATTAGGATGAATGATCACGATTCAAATCAAAGGTTTAAGATAGATGCTCCCCTCAACATGTGCATTAAAAATTGAAATCGTTTGTCACATGTGAGAAGGACAACATGTACATTCTTTTATAACCATTTACACGATTATCGGTTTAGGTCCAATTTAAATCACACATTCTCCCCGATCACAATTATCAAATCATTTGAAATTTGTGATCTCGTATAGATTTAAATTGATTTGAAAGCTTTAAGGAGAATTGTGACTTGATTGTGAAAGCGTTTGAGCTGATAAGGGTCGGATTTAAGACTTTAAACTCCATTTATAAAACATGCATGTATATCTTTTGAAAACAATTTTAATGCCAAATAACTTTTTAATTTAATTGAAATCATTCTCCCCTCAATCAATGACGTAGGTTGTTGATTGAGAGATAGAGATTTTGACAAATAAGTCGATGATTATCAAAATAGAGATTGAGTTATTTTTCAAAGCATTTAGTTTTCGAGATAGGAGTTTATAGAATCGAGCATAAGATTTGAAAACTTGGTAA